>JAOXOE010007382.1:0-24831 GCA_028565055.1 Phoeniculus purpureus
AATCCCTCATCCAAGTCATTAATGAATAGATTGAATAGGACTGGTCCCAGTACCAACCCTTGGGGGACTCCACTAGAGACAGGCCTCCAACTAAACTCTGTCACATTGACAACTACTCTGTGGCTTCTATCCCGCAGGCAGTTCACAATCCACCTCACTACTCGATCATCTAGACCACACTGCCTCTGCAGGTGGTATACTGGCTACAGAATTTATTTTGAAAATTTTGGTTCAATAAGCACAACAGAAAAGCTTAGCCAGAAGAAAGCTGAAAACTCAAAGATAAAAATAACTGTTTAACCCACTATCAGATTTCAATATCATTTCTCCTCACAAAAGTGGTGCTCATGTATTACCTAAGTAACACTCCAGGAAGGTAGAAATAAAAGCAGGAATTCGAAGCCACGCTAGTGCATCAGCCCACAAAAGGTGGAGGATGAGGATAATGAAAACATGACTTGAAAAATTCAAGCCCTTTTCAGTCTTCCTCCCCAAGTGTACGTATTTTAAAGTTAATGAAGTTAGTGAAACACTTAATAGACTTGTCTAGTCAGTATCTCTTTCAATTTTGATATACAGGTTTGATGTTTGCTCCTTTGAGAGTAATGGCTAATTGCTCCATCCTTATTCCTTATGAGTAACTTCCATTCTCCCTCTGCTGCTTTGCCTGAAATCACGGGAAAAAATCAGCATTGTAAACAAAGCAGCACATGTACAATTACTTCTAGGTACACAAAGTGAAATAGGGAGTACTGATTTACACATGAACCAAACTGTCTTTGGCATTCATTTCCTTTAGACAAGCACTGACCTCAAGCAGAGTTTTCTGAACACCTGTGACAGTAAATTTCTAAGCAATAAAGTTAGATCATGTGCAGAAACTCTATGTATAATAAGCACGTGTAGGTGCTGAAGGCAGAAGCTTGTCTGCAAGAGAGAAAATGTCAGTGAAGTTGAAAGCAGCTCTTCTGGAGTCTTTGGAATTCATGCTTATCTGTGACTATAGAAACTTGGGTAACATCATTTAATAGACTGGTTTTAAAAGAACAAAACTGTCGAGGTTTTGCAGCAGTTGAAGTAGTACAGAGAACCACCCAAAAGGAAGCATGACCTGTCTGCTTGTTAAAACATCTTAGCATCTGAGAGAGCCGTCCTGCCTGTGTGACTAACTCACACATGGGCTGTGAGCCTGCACTGATATATTTAAATAATTTGATTTGGTTGTTGCAGATAGTCAGGACACTTGGTTTAAAGCTAGTTTGAGCAGCTTTGTAATACCACAGTGAAGAAATATTGAATCTCTTCTCTAGAGTATGCTTTAACCTTTCTCTGTCTCATTCTGATTCTCCATTTTAGCCATTTTTTCATATTTTGTAAGTCATTGATACAGTTCATCAGTGGTGCTTCCACATTTGCTACTTAGTATGTGCTCAGATATTACTTATGAGCTGGCATCCAGTTGTAAATGCTAAAGTGCTGTGAACACTTCTACATGTCTCTTTATTTAGAAGACACCACACCGACAAATTACGTCAACAACCAAACTGAACTGAAGGAGCTCCTGTCTTTACCTATGCACCTACAAGTTCATACATTCATCTTGTTAGCAACACTAAACTGCACGCAGGAAAGGGATTTTTATTATGTACTAAAGATGTTTCTATATGTCATTGTGCATATCTGTAGCTCATTATGCCTCTGATGTAGAAATATGAACATTAGCTAGTGCAATACTGTGAATGAGGGCTTGCACATATTGAGCATTTCACATACAACTTAGAAGTGTACTTCTAAACACTGAAGTACATCTAACTGGATGCAAAATTCCCGGTATTTTTCCTGCCAGAAGCCAAATTGCTGCATAGATATAAAATTTTTCATCATCTTTAATCGCGCTGAACAGATATAAGGTGCACCAGTTGATAAAAACTACTTTTGACACACAAAGTGTTGCAGCAAAAGAGAAGGTGCAGGATTCTACATGCAAGCAAAATGATAGCCACCTCTTGTAAATACTTTGTGCAATCCAAGGCGACAGGGTGAATTTGCTTCTCTTAAAATTTGATAAAATTCAGCACAGGAATGAGACACAATTCATTTTCCCTTCTCATATTTCTACCCACAAGACAGATGTCAATGCTGTCTGATGGTTAGATCTTGTCTAAGCTATTTCCCATCTGGAAACAGGCCAAACAAAAGAAATAACAGCTAGAAACAGAGAAGGATTACTTTGAGAAATAATTTCAAGCTTTTTACTAATTAGAAGTATATTTTAAGTTCAGCTGTATAGCCAACTTCTGGCAAAGATGTATCAAAAATGTGTTTTGTTTTTGGTGATATCAGATAACATTTACACTGACGTATTCCTAAAGATAACATGTCTACACTGACAGATATATAGAGAGAGATATATATATATATATATATTCCTAAATATATCACCCTCTAATAGTACCAATAATCTAGCTAATAAATATTAAGCTCATTAATGCAAATGTTTGCATATCCACATGACCAAAATGTTCTGCCAGATGCCCCACTGCATGAATTTTCAGTATAAGTAAGCAGAAACATCATAAAGTGTAATGAAATCAACAATAAAACAAATAACTATAATACAATTAATATAAAATAATTTTAAAAAATAATAGAACCATAGAATGCACTGGGTTGGAAGGGACCTTTAAAGGTCATCTAATCTCACCTTCCTGCAGTGACCAGGGACATCTTCAACAGGATCAGGCTGTTCAGAGCCTCAAACAACCTGACCTTGCATGTTTCAAGGGATGGGGCTTCCACAACCGAAGTAACCTGTCTGATGGACTGCCTTGCAGTACGCCCTTCTGCACAGGGCACTTCGTAGCCACACAGCATGTACACAGGCTGCCCTCAGATACATCAAAAATGCATCATCATTTGTCTGTACAGGGACGCTTCATTAATAAAGAAGAGGTTGCAATCAAGCATTTGGTTGGCCTTACTCAAGAGGAATTGTGAAACAGTTATGAAATGCACTGTCTGAAAATGGGTGCACAAGATGGCTGGAGCTTATAGTTTTCCTTCCAGTGAGCCATGAGCAGGGCTGGCAAATACAGCTGTGATTGCAGTTTTAGTAGAGATGTGTCAGCAATAGCTAAATCTCAAGTTTGCTGACTGCCATTTCCACATAAAATACTTTCCCTTTATAGCCTGGAAGTCTTGCCAACACTGGAAACAATCTACTGTGTGAAAAAAACTCAGGTCCCTGAAAATGTAATAAATAATAAAAAATCAGAGTTTGGTAAACATTGCCGAATTAGCAGATGTTACAGTACACGAGAACATTTACAGTTCATTACACAACTTACAAGGCAATGTTGTTTTGCCTTGCTTACTGCAGTAATATTTTATACATGATACTAGAGTAGGCAAAAAAGATAAACTCACAGTGACATTTAAGACTGGCCTAAATCTGAACAGTTCATTCTCATGCTAAATCTGCTTCTACTGAAAACAATGTTGAATATCTTTCATAACATATCTCTACCCCTTTATAATATTATAACCCCATTGTATCTACTGATTGAGCATTTGTCTCTTAGATAATTCAACAGTATTTTGATTTACTTTGATTGTAGTGGGGCATACAAACCCTGACTACAATACTGGGTTTTGTACTGGTTTCGGCTGTCATTGAGTTACTTTTTAAAGGTAGTTTGTAAGGTGCCATGTTTTGTATTTGTGCTGGAAAGTCTTGATAACTCAGGAATGTTTTAGTTAATGCTGAGCAGTGCTTCCACAGAGTCAATGCCATTACTTACTATCTCACACAACACCCCACCAGCCAGTTGCCTGGTTGGGAGGGGACACAGCTGGGACAGGTAACCCCAGCTGACCAAGGGGATATTACAGACCTTATGGTGTCATACTCAGCAATAAAACTGGGCTGGGAAGAAATTTCAGCAGTCTGACAAAATATTAGGATTGACCATAAAATCATGATATGAAATGAAGTAATACACTTTCTTAAGTTCCAAGTCAAACAGGAGTAACAAAACATGAAACCCCTTGCCTGAGAGTTTTGTCAAAAGAAATTTCTCCATTATAATTTGTTCAGCTGATCACGTCTGTATGTTGTCTATGCAAAGTCAAGAGGTGATTAGGATTTGAAAGTTAGTGAAATTTGTATCAGAAAAGGTGTCAGAAGAGGAGTTTTACTAGTTTCAAAAACTCAAAGGAAAACAGACAGTTTAGAAAACTAACTACATGCACTTCTTTGGCTTAATAAGTTAGTTAATACCAAATGCAAAGCATGTTTTTACAAATGACATTTATGTTTCCCACATAATAACATTTAATGCAATTTAACTATCAAAACAATATTAAGTCATTGTTTTTGAATTTTTTACTTACATGTTAATTTCTTTCCAAATGTGGCTTGACGAAAGCCATATGTAAATTATTACATTTTAAATGGCTAACTTATCATCCACCACTATTCCAGCAAACGCAAAATGGAAAAATTATTAATCTGAATGACTTTTCATTAAGCCATAAAACTATGCATATACAAACCTGCAGATACTTTTTAGTTAGCAAAGAGGAATGCTGAACTGTACCAAGCAGTGAGAATCACAAAATAACTAAACACAATAAGTGCAAAATGATTATTTTAAAATTAAGTATTCCTGTTGGATGTTTTAAGTCATGGTAGTACAAAGGGGGTAGTAAAGCTGAGTTACTTGGGATTGCATCACACTCATTTTATAAACTGATAATCCTACTTCCTGTTTACTTTTTTGTTGAAAGTGCATTTTAAAAGTCTCCTGTATTGTGCAGTTAAAAATATAAATTCCAGCAATATATTAAATAGGTCAGTTTTTATCAATTTTTCTCCTGTATCATTAATCTTTTTTAGTATTTGCTGTCTCTTATTGTCTCACAATCTGTAGGATTATTCCTTTTTATCTTCCTCCTTAGCTACATTACAGAGGAGTCTCGCACTGTCTTTCAGCATTTCACTTAACAAGTGAAACAAGTAATTTTTTTTTTTCAGACTCTTTAATAAATCTCTGTCTTTACATTGCCAGCCTATCCACCACTTCCTTCTCTCTTCAGCCCTCATTTCCCTTTTATCTTCACTAGAATGATGCATTTTATTTCAGACAAGCTCTTAACATGGTCAGAATGGAACCACACTTGCTCCATCCGTACAAGAACTCTCTAACGCTGAACACTAGGGGCTTGTGTTTGTATTTTTACAACTTGTTACACATTCTTACACATACTGTGATAAAACTGCATGCTTAAGTCTTGCTTTCAGATTAATTGTTGTCTACAGACATATATTTTTCTTACTAGCCCATACTATTATGTCTTGATCTTTAAAATTTTCCTCACACCCTTCCACTCACCAGTCTTGGAAAATACTTCCTGTGTACTACTACTGCTTTATATTTTTGAAATTTCTCAATGTCACACCTTCAAATGCAATTTGCTTTGTTTTCCAAGTCACTACTGAAAGCACTGAAAACGTATCAACTCTCATGAAGTCCAGCAAGATAGATGAGATCTCATTTATTTTCCCTGTCCAGAAGAAATCATCAAAGAAAGATATCGGGTTACATGGACTTTATGCCCCTTTGGAAAATCCGTATTAAATTTTAGCCTATTTTCTATTTATTAGCATGCATTTCAAGTGAATGTTGAAGACAATAATTACATATGCTATAATTTATAAAGACACGATTTAGTTGTGTGGACTAGTCAAAAAAAGAAAGAATTGAACGGAATGAGCGGAAGATTCTAAGAGCAGTCAGAATCACAAAGAGCAGTCTTCCTTCTCAGCAGCCCACACTGGCGCTGCTGAATAGTTTTGCTGGTAATGGCCAGTGGCAAAGCATTCAATTTCTTTTTTTTTTTTTAAATTCCATTCAGTAAAGAATATGTAATGGACAGGTGTGGCCAGCTACCACAAGACAGACGTCTCCAGACGTTATTTTTTGTGCTAATGCTTGTCTTTAAAACCTTATGTCCTTTGCAAAGCAAGTCATCAAGTGGTGTTTTTCTGAGAAAATGCTCAAGCCCGTCTTGTGGAGAAAAGAGCTGATGTTCTTTGCAAGCAGGAAGGCTCTGTAAGAAATCACAGTCTGTCCTTGTTTGTCAACAGATGGAAATAAATTACGACCTTGTTGTCTTCATGCAATTGAAAGAGCACATGCAAGTATCTGATGAAGATACTAACAAACAAAGAAGACGAAAAGCATTCCTCTTATCTTGTAAATATTCTTAAGGGGAACTAAACATAAGCAAGGCTTTGTACAGAGTAATGAGTTACATCAGGTCTTTGCCCACAAGCATACCTTTACACAGCTCTGCACAAACAATCTAAAGCATGGGCCTTGCTTCTTTAACAACAAGAACTGTCTCTGTAACGTGGCAAGTTTGGGCTATGTATGTGTGTGCACGCATACAAATGACTTCTGTTTAGCTGCAAGGTGCGTGGATCTCATACATGATCTACCACCCTACTTTGCAGAGTTCTGTATTAACTCTCATTCTTGAAGAGATATTGACAATGTGCAACAAATAGGATAAGTGAGCACAAGTTAACATGGTGACAGTGTGCTAGGTCAATTAGCAAGTGTTCTGGGTGGCTGTGGTACATGCATTACAGGCAAAAAGCAGGAGAAAATAGTCAATAAAGACAAATGTGGCTAGCAGAAGCCAAGCAAAGCTTTCTAAAGGTAACAGGTCTCAGAATTCATACTGAAAGACCTTGTTCAGTGAGTAGTACTAATCTTTTTGCTATTACCATTTCACTGTTCAGATAAAAACACTCCAGAGATGAATTCTGGGCATAATAATGCCTGTGTGAGAAAAATGAGTTGAAAATTGTTAGCAGGAAGATTGGTGGGAGATGAGAGACAGTCAGATCATCTCCAGATGTCAGAGACCTGAATCTTTGAGGACAGCCATGTGTCCAGTATGGCCCTTTGAGAAAAACTGTGTTGAGAGTAAGATACAGTCGAGGATGAGTTCAAAGTTATGCTTAAATAGCTATCCAGGATCATTTTTCAGGAGGGTGCATGCTTGCCTCTGAGGCAAAGCAAGAAACCTAATACTTTGTCATCTATCCTAAGCATACAATCATTTTTACGGATCGTTAAATCTTGGAAACAGAATGGGAATCTTCTGGAATACTCTGAGAAACAGGGATATAGCAATCTGTGGACTTTTCAAACTTTTAACCTATGCTAAAGCACACTGTAATTCTTAGTTCTTCATAAAACAAATATTCTTCCAAGACAGACGTTATACAGCTTGATTAATGTAGAACTGCATTTAAACCTGATTATAAAACTCCCACGTAAATGTTAAGGTAAATAGTACCTCTTGAAGACAAAAGGCTTTAAAATTAAGGAAAATAAAAGTAAACTGCAAATTTAAAAGAATTTTCCTTACCTCACAAAGTATCAGCTTTTTAACATCACATTTTAATAATATGGGAACCCATCTCATACAAAGAAGAATTTAAATCCCTGTGGTGTTGTTATTACTCTTCAGTTGTGAACCAGTATTTGAGAATAGTATATCTGAATAATCTGAGAAAATAAGGCATCTTTTATTTGACATTCATAAGGGTCCATATTTCAAGTTCACAAAACACTTCCATGAACTTTAGACTGGACCCTCCAGTGACATGTCTCAGTGAAAACCATTTTCTTACAACCCGAGCTTAATTCTCAATCGGGATGAAACCTACTTTAACACAATTCTGAAAACATACACATAATACAGAAAATGTCTGTAAAGCAAAAAGAACCCCAAATTATGTAATAATGTATGTTGATAATGAGCTATGTCTGTGCCAGACACAGTCTGCAGTGGTTTTTAATCAATCCACAATGGACGTATTTCTCTTCAGAGAAAAAAAATATATTCTAATCACTCTACCAACAACTCTCAGCAAACATACACAAGGGGACATTTCCAGTTTGACCTCATAGGGAAAATGTTTGAATACCCAAACCAAAAGAACAAAAATACTATCAAGTTTTCACATTCCCAAACAAAAATTTGTGTAACTCAATAAAACAAAATGATCAAATCCTTATCTACTTGATGTCAAAGCTGCTGTCCCAGAATCAAAAGAGTATCCTCCTTTACAGCTCACAGAGGTCTTACTCTGTTAGTGAGCATAAAAATCCCACTTTTAGTTTCTTCAGTATGAGGTTGGAATGGTTCAGTATGGAACTTGTGAGTGGGATGATACATAAAGGCGCTGGTGGTACATAGCAGACCAACAGAGTTTTTTGTGTCCTGAAAGCACTGCTTTCCGCAGAGATTAAGTGAACTTCAGCTGGGGTTGCCCAAAGCTTTTATCACCTATTGAACACTGCTCGTCATCCACAAAGCCCAGAAAAAGTTTTACTTCATTTCTGTGACACCCAGACCACCAAATAACTAGAAAGAATAAATGAACAGACTGTTATCTTTTAAGAATACTTTCAAATATATGCAGCACTTTTTATGAGAACTCTAAATCAGGACAATGCTTCTATAGAGGAGAATCTATCTCATGCTTTCAGCTTGCAAGAACTAATACGGTCTAGGGCAACCATTCAACTGCAGCAGCAGAAAATCAAATTCTTTTATGGACATTTTATTAGGAAAAAGGAAGTTGCATTCACTAAGTGCTTAATGACATACGCACTTGCACTTTTAATTCATGGCTTTGGTTTTCTAGTGGTTGCAAATACAGGGATAACGCATAGACTTTAAAAAAATAAAAGAATTATGAATTGCAACTGACTGATTTCCTTTGGTGTACTTTATTAACTGGTTCTATTCACTTTTTTCTTAAACAGTACTCATTACAGACAGCTGAGTAGAAACATCTGAATACAGTTTTTAGCACTTCCATATAGAGTTGAGACTCAATCAATCTCTCCTGTTTTGCTTGTACTTTTACTGCGCTAGGCAGTAGCACTTCTGATGACCAAGTAATTATAACCAGTTAAAGGAGAAAACCACTTTGAAAGCCATTTTAAGATTAAAAGCGAAGATTCAGACTTGAGCCAGATGATAAACATCGGAGTGCCATCATGAAGTTTCTGCACAGACACCTATACCTCTGAAGAACTTCAGGACATTAGAAAAATCAGCACAGTAATGCCTACATTTAACTTAGTCCTCATGAGTAAGATTGGGAGTAAGATCCTAGAATTATGGAATGGAAACATAGAATCATTGGATGGAAGAGACCTTTCAGAACACCAAGGCCAACCATCAGCTCAGCACTGTCAGGTCGTCACTAAATTATGTCACAAAGCACCACATCCATATATGTCTTTTTAAGTCCTCCAGGAATGGTGGTTCTACCACTTCCCTGGGCAGCCTGTTCCAGCACTTACCTTCAGGAAAAATCTTTCCTTATGTCTAACCTAAACCTCCGCTAGTTCCATTCCCTCTTGTTCTATTGCTTGTTACTTTAGAGAAGAGGCCAACACCTTCCTCTCTAAAATCTCCTTTCAGGTAGTTGTAAAAAATTATAAGTTCTAGCCTCAGTCTCTTTTTCTTTAGAGTGAACCACCTAAATGCTCATCACAGTACTTTTTCTCTGGACTCTTCAGCTACCTTTGCTGTCCTTCCTTGGACACTAAGAACTCCAGTGTCTTTCTTGTAGTGAGGGGCCCAAAACTGAACCCAGTACTCAAGATGTGGCCTCACCAGCACTGACTGCAAGAGGACAATCATTTCCCTACTCCTGCTGGCCACACTGTTTGTAATACAATCCAGGATGCCGCTGGCTTTCTTGGTCCCTTAACACACATATTCAGCCTGTTGATAAAGACTATTGATTTTTGGGTGTTGATGAAGAGCCTTTTCTGATGGGCAGTTTTACAAACCCAAGCCTGTAGTGTTGTATGGGGCTGTTGTGAGTAAAGTGCTGGACCTGGCACGTGGCCTTGTTGAATCTCTTATCACTGGCCTTGGCCCATCAATCCAGCCTGTCCTGATCTTTCTGTAGACCCTCTGTACCTTCGGGCAGATCAATACACCTGCCCAACTTGGTGTTGTCTACACAACTTACTGAGTACGCACTTGATCCTCTTATCCAGATTTTTGGTAAAGATGTTAAAGAATACAGGCTGCAAAACTGAGCCCTGGGGAACATCACTGCTGATCAGCCCACTGGATTTAACTCCATTTACCACCACTTTTTTTGCCTTTTTATTCAGCAAAAGTATGCCTTTCCAAGCCAAAAGCAGCCCGTTTCTGGAGAATGCTGTGGGAAACAGCATCAAAAGCTTTACTAAAATCTAGGTAGGCAACAGTCATAGCGTTTTCTTCATCCACTAAGCGTGTCACCTTGTCATAGAAGGAGATCAACTTAGTTAAACAGTACCTCCCTGGCTGTGCTGAAAAATGATGCAAGGTGGCTTGGTGAGCACCTCTACCAGGTCCCTCAGTATAGCTGGGTGCAACCCATCTGGAAGTGTGAGTGTAAGTGTTGTAATAGGTCACTGACCAGTTTCCCTTGTGATTATGGGGACTTTTTGCTCTCCTTTCCTGTTATCCAGTTCAGGGGGCTGGGCACTCAGAGAACAACTGGCCTTATTGAAGAAGACTGAATCAAAGAAGGCATTAAGTACCTCAACCTTTTTCTCATCTTTGGTCACTATATTTTCCTCCACATGCAATAAACTATAATGATTATTCTTGTTAAATTATATCTAGAAAAATTTTATTGTGGCACTCCATGCACACAGAAGGATAGGTGGTTGCCTGCAGTCTTCAGCCACAATCTTTCCTTTGCCCCAGGGTGCAATGAAAGCCTGAAGTGTGCACTAGATGCTTCTTGCACCCTACATTTCAAGTAAGACACATGAACCATTGTTCCACCATGCTTATACTTTCCCCCTTTGCCCCCAATATAATAATATTTGCTTCAAGTAAGAGAACAAGTGGTATTTGCCAAAAAGACATCTCCTGAGCTAAGATCTGTATATACTGGACTGCAACCAAAAGACTTCTCAGCCCCTTGGAGCATATTAGTAACAGAAAACAAGTCCACCGCTCCAATTCCTGGATTCAGCATTCAAGTTAACAGGACACACAGTCCTTTTAATATGGGACACACAGTCTGGTTCAGGCAACTGTTTATACAATAGAAGATATTTTCTAACTGGTAGTTATCAATTGCAGGGTGATTCTGTTGCTCTTATACTTCTGTGTCATGAGTTTCTGAGTAGCGCTGACTTCACAGATCACAAAGATGCCAAAAGTTCGCTGCTGTCTGTTCCTCCTACATACACAGACCACTGCAGAGCTCTCATCTACAGGAGTCAGCCAGAGGACTCTGCTTTTCTTGGTTCTTTGCTTTCTGCATGGCTGAGTTTTCAAGCCTCAGAGAGTCACCAATTTAGCTCCACGCTGGAGTTTCTGAGAGCCTTGGTGCCAGGATTTTGTACCTTCTATTCTGCCTCTAGTCAGGATGAGAAAACTTTCAAAATAATTATCCAATTTGAAAGACAAAAGCAGCTGTAAGGTTCAGTGTAAGCTGAGGATACTATGACCTCTTTGAGATAACTCACAGCATGTATCTTACAGAACTGTTACAGTGGTGCCAGTTTGCATCAGAACCACTAATACATTGAGTCAGAGATTATATTTGAAATGTCCATTTCCAATTTGTTTGCCAAAAAATCTTATTTGGGGAAATTTTAAGTTTGTTTCTGAAACTGAGAATTTATTTTCCACCTCAGGCTCCCTTTTCTCTCATTTAAGGACAAACTGTACAAACACTCTTGACTTTCACCCCGCTGCTTTATCTGTCTCAGTACTTCTGTGTTCAGACCTACTGTCACAGACTACTCACAACATACACATAATCACTCGTTGACTTCACATATCAAGATGATACTATTAAATAAAACCAGAAACTTCACTGTAAGTCTCTCCCAAAATAAATAAACTGTTGTAAAAGTTGCTCATTCCTTGAGAAACATTTTCAGTGATACACACTACATTTCCTTTCATGGCTTTATCATTTTAAAGCAGCAGAGTTTATAGTACAAGTGGGTTACATCCTTTTGCTTGGTGTAAAATTAAGGAATATTAATTCTTAGAGTACCTGGAGTGTGGAAGGTAATGCAGAGGTTTACCAGTAGGCTGCAAAGACAAACAGGTCTGTTAAATAATGTGTTCACATGAGAGTAACAGCCCACAGCCCTTGCATTAGGTGACTGCTAGTTTGCCTTGCAATGTGTTATGTTTAAGTGCAAAGAATATATCTTGCTACCCAGAAATAAATAGGAAACTTTAAAAAATTAACAGATTTTCTGTCCCATAGTGGAGCAATGGAGGGTTGCTAGAGGTCTCAGATAAGATTTTCCCAGTGCACATCCCCACAGCAACAGCCTTTTTGACTGTTACTCTGAGCAATAAATCACAGTACTCTGATAGGGAATGAAACTCAGTGTCACCTATTTCAATAGGTATCATTCAAATCTTTGGTGAAACCTGGTTACATGCTTTCCTTTTAAGATGTCTACAAACATAATCTAGGAGACTACAGACAAAATTTTACCTCGAGGAAGTGCAGTAAACAGTGTTTCATTCATATACAGAAAATATTAACACTAGTGTTCTTGATGAATGTTGGTAAAATGACGATTGATCAAGCACTAGGTAATTTCTGCAAAAGTTGTTTCCAGTGTTGTCAAGTGACAAGTTTTGTCACAGAAGTGGCCATAAGGTTCATCGTATTTTTTTGTTTTTAATTTTATCCCTCAACTGTCCTCTGTGACATCCTCATAATTTGTTACCCTAATAATTAAACTGGACTGTTTCTCTGTTAGACTGAGGTATCAAAAGATACTGATTAGAACAAGCACCATGCCTTTTAAAGTCTGTAACATACGCACATTCTACTGATATTAAGACCTGATTAAACAAAATCAGTAAAAATGCATCAAAAATTATAAAGATAAGCATTTCATTATAGGCTGTACTTGATGATCTTAGAGACTATTCCAGCTTCGATAATTCTGTGATTGTGTTAAGCTATTTCCTCACATAGTTAGTGTGCCTACAAACAGCAGGCCGAAGCTTTGTCGTGATTAATATTGAAAACTCTGCAGAGCAGAAGAGAGATAAATCTGTATTGAGGAAAGTCGCTGTGGTGGGAAAGCTGCCCTCTACACATTACCACCCACAAAGCCGTATGGGGATTCCATGGGTAAATATATGACTGCTAGTGAGAGCTGGGTGGGAAACCATCTCTCTAGCCTAGGAAACGTTTCAAGATTTCAAAAGAGTTCTTACTCTGAACCAAGAAGGGTGACCAAGTCGTGAGTACCACTGGAATCAGATAGGTCATTGTGTGTCCAAAGTAAAATGTATTAAAGATAGTGAAAATATTTCAAAATCTACAGAGTTGGAAAAATATTAAAAATCGGACTTTCTCACCACTACATTCTGGGAGCAAAATTAGCACTGGAAAACCTGGTAAGAGTCTTGGTAACCTGGCAAAAACAATGTTCAGAAGAATGGACAAAGCCCAGAAGAGCTACAGCACACTTCCCCTTCCTCTTTTCAAATGTAAAATTTTTAGTGTACCAGCATCTCGTCATGGGGTGGTTTAAGATTGTAGTGAGAAAATCCTGACTGTCTGAGGGCAGATCCAGAGTAACACAATCAAGCTGGTGGCCTGTGCCTTGCTGCCTTCTGTCTTGAGGACCCTGAGAGAGACTACAGCAGAATGTGACTGTTCCTAACACACAGTCTTGTTCAAATCCAAAATGCAATTCCATTTCCAGGTCAAAGCGATGTTGATGTGAGGTCCTTCAACATTGCTATACTTTTCACTAGCAAGAAGTTTTTATTGTGGATTGATAACTACATTAGCAGACTGTCCATGAAGAATTTAACACCACATCCTACAAATACCATTAACAAATTCAATTTTGTATTACATGCAAAAAGGTAAAATTTTTCCTTAACATGAAGACAGTGTTCAGGCTGACATGAAGTATAAGAGCTTCAGAAGTCTACTAGGTGAGAGAAGCAAATTCCCCTGACATTTGGTCACAATCCTATGATTTTCTTTTTTTATTGATAGCTATCTGATAGAAAGTCAGTATGGGAGCAGAACAGAAAACAAACTGAGAATGATGCAAACAGGAGTGATACAGGTGAATTTTTAGCATTTTAAACAGATATTTATGGGAAAAGCCTGAAATTTGTAAGAGTGCATTGAAAAAAAAAACAAACCATGGTTTGACTTACCACATAATTACTTCAACTAATTAACTAATTTTCAAGACTGTTTCTCATGCAGACATGTCAGCTGATTATGTTATCCTGTTACATCACATTCAAAGCACTACAGGACTTTTATTGCTTCCTGTGCTTCCAGAACATTAATTAGCTCATGTGGCTATAGCTTTGAAAATTTGAATTACAAATGCTAAATACTACTCTATTCAACAGGTTGAACAGAATCATATTGAAATTCACAGCTTTGATGCTTCAAAGTGTAAATGTAGAGCAGAGAATCTGGGATGAAGAATATTTCAGCTGGAGAAGTGTGCTTCCTTGGTGTTTCTTTGGCACACCTTGTACAGAGAAGAGAAGAAAATAACACTTTCTTCAAAGCCTCCTGATCTCTAAAAAGAAGGAGCAGACTGAAGAGTAGTCTTCCCCAACAATAAAAGACATCTTGGAATGCTTTGTTTGAAGGCAACGTGGCAACATAATCTCAACTAAATGCTCCTCCTGTATAGGAAAGAGGCCATCAAAGCACATCGATGAACTTGAGTGTCTGATATATACAATGCAAATATTTTAGTAGCAGTGAAACATTGTCCAGCTGTCTCTTCTAAGCTTTCAAACCAGTTTAGCAGGAAGCCAAACGGTCCTAGGCTGTTACATAAATTTGGTGACATCTGAAAGAAGTGGTGTGCTTAGTTGGACAGACAGGTTTTGCATGGGAATATGTTGTATTAGGAAAGTTATAAAGCAGCTGGAGATTTAATACAGAATCTGTGATGGATAAAATCCAGGGCTACTAGCTGTGCTACTGCCTGCCCTTAGTCACACCATCACATGCAACATATTAACAATGCAATAATTAGTATACATTCCTGTCTGCCACTTAAAACTTCACTCCCAGATGCTGCTTTGGTCTGATCTCAATTTTACTACCTTTGATGATTCCCTGCAATTCGTAATACTAGGCTCCATCGCTATTCATTAGACTCAGCAGTGGTTAGGCAGACACTAGCTGAAGCCAGGTTTCTAACAGGAATGTCCTTGCTTTTATTTCATGTGGCTAACTTCTGTGAATTACTGTAAATCCTTCCTCTAAATCCCCTGCAATATATATTCATACATCTGTGTATCCAGACAAAAAAAACTGCAACAGTGAGAAGAAAACCAGGCAGCTAGACACCAAGCCAAATGATTAATTAAAAGACCCAACAACGCCATAAAAAAGCTCTTTTGAGCAAATCACCTTTAGTAAGATAACATCTGTTATTTAATCTATTCTTTGTACATACAGACACATATATAAACTTCTACTGTTTTCAATTCTTATGGTTTCTCTACACCCATAAAATTACAAGACACTCAGTACTTTCCTAAAGCTGGGCAGTCGGATCTAGTGAACTTATATAAATATTTTTGCGAAAAAATGCTCATGAGATGCTTGTCAATGATGAATTCTTGTTTACAATTTTAAATAGCCCGATCTCTCATCTTTTATCTTACTGTTGTGGTTCTTGCCCTGCCTTTCTTATCTACTCCTACCCATTTTGTCACAAAGTAAGTGAAGAGAGTTAAATTTTTTGGCATATCTTTCTGAACAGCAGCTACAAATGCTTGAATATGCAAAAAAAGTGTGCTCTATCCACTATGAGGGGATACCCAAAGGTTTAGCTTCCAGCATCAAAGATTTTAAAACACTTTAATTTAAAATAAATATGAAGGAATGAAAGATTTTGTAGAAATACAAGTTACCAAGGTTTGGCTTGAATTGATCCAAAAAAACCTGTAATATTCTAAAACACCTTTATCTGCCTCTTTGCTTATTGCTAGAGCAAAGTATGCTAAAGAGGAAAAAGCCCTGATTACCTAGTAAGAAACTACTGAAAATATTCACAGTAAAGCCAGAAGCTGTGAAGTTTTACAGACGCTGACTATAATGAACAATCTGGGACTGAGTTATTGTGAGTGTTTAGTAAAACCGTTCAAGGAATGGGACTGGTATTTTTGTCTACCAATGGAAAATTTTCTGGAACTTGAATTTTCTTTTAACATTTTTTATTCAGTGAAACCTCAGAAGAAAGAGTAGCACACACCTAGACCGACAGCACAAGGCCTTTATAACAGCTGTTGCTGATCTTTAGGAAGTCTTATTTCACAGAACTGGCTTAAATGCATCATGTTGTCAAGCTATTCCTTACCTATTTTTTTCCCTAGAAATTCTTTCATCTTCAATTCTACTTCAAATAATTTCATCCTCAAATTTCAGATTTGTTCTTTGCCACAATTTCAATCCACTCTCGCTTTTTTTGATATGTAGTTTAGAGCAGAGTCATCTGTCATTGCATAATCAACATGAATGGTGCAATGGTTTAACTTCTATTAAACATAATGAGCAATTTTTCAACATGGACATTTAACACCATGTTCTGTTTCCAGATATGTCTTACACTACTCTATTTACTGATGGGATGGAATAAACAAACAAAACCAATGAGCTACTCAAATTCCTCAGATTAGACAATGACTAATTAAGTGTTAGGATCCAGGAAGAGTGTCAAACCAAACAAGGGACGAATGGAGCTTGTTTGCCACACTCTTAATAAAAAACCTACTTATGAAACATATAACTAGTCATCTTGATAAAGTAAAAATAAACAACAAACATGACTTATAAAAGCTGCGGTGTGCAGATTTTGTTAGCTGGGCAACTTGCAAGGAAACCAAAGCTGATCCTCCATCCATTTAACTTCAATAAAATTATCTAAGAGACTACTATAGAGTTTTGATATAAAGAATGAGATCCTTTACATTGTACACATATTCTTAATTTGCGAAAAATTGAGAAGGTCACTGTCAATTTGAGAATGAAGGTCTCAAGTGACAGACATAATAAGGTGTTCTAAGTCCCATGCCCGAGCTTCTAGTACTGAATTTTTTAACCGTCATTTTTTGACTTGCATTGTGAGTTAAAAGACCATTCCCCCAGTACCTGGCTCTCCTAGTACCAGCAACAACTCATTGTCCAAAAGAAAAATTGACTTGCTTACTGTGAATAAAATTCCACTTTATTATTAATCTATTCTTTTTAATGCAAGCTCTTTCCAAGATGACTTCTTAGAAAAACAGTTACATAGCAGTTAGCTGCTATTTACAGGCATTATTTTATATCAACAGCTTAATCTGTTTCGGCATATGCTGTGAAATTCAACTCCCCTTTTAGCCACTCTTCTCAAATACAATATGAAATATGAACTCCATTTAACACCACTCTGCCAAAGTTTAATAATTTAATTAACTGGACTACCTAATGCTTTTTTACTAGACAGCATGCTAAATTATATAAACAGAATTTTTGGCATATGTGTATTTTAATTCAAAACCTAAGTTGGACAGCACAATGCAACATTTGGGAAATCACAATCTTATCTTAGTTTTTGTAGTAATAATGTCTAAACAAAAGTAGACATTCACTGGCAACAGTAAACAGAAGAACTTGTGTCTTTTCCTTTTCACAATTCACAGTATCATGTTGGCATTTGTTATACATTTCTAAGCACATTTTGACAGCTAAAAATGTCCCACATCATAGCTCAATGTAATGGCTGTTTTACATTATATTTTTGTATCTAATCCACTTTACAAAATGATGATCCAATTATTTTTGGTACAAAAGAATTCCTTAGAAATTCTGTTAATTAAATCTAGTAACCTGGCAAATTCCTTGAGTATCCTATGAATTTCTTTTTTTGCTGTGAGCTCATACAGACAAATTCAAGACAGCTCCTAGGCAAGCACTGTCCAAGTTGCTTCAAGCATATGAGCCATATCAAACAGATTTAAAAGATTATTGTGCTGCTGCTCTGAAGAAGCAGGAATGAGGTGAGACAGAAGTGAATTGCCATGCTTTGAGCTCACTGACTGACCTTCCAACCCTTCCTCAACTTGTTCCTGCACAGTCCAAAGCATAAAGCTTTGGTAAAAAAACGGTAAAGAAAATGGTGTTGGAATGTAAGAAAACATCATAAGAAATAGAGGGAAGCAGGTACTTGCATTTTCATTTCTTTCTTCTGGATAAGGAATAATCTACTTCATTAGAGTTTGGCTTGAAATAAAACAATCTTAAATGAGATGTGATTGCCTTGAGGACTGTTTTTTTTTGAAACCATTATGCTTTCTGTTTTTTAAGGTAAAATGTATAAGGATTCTATTAAAAAACAGAGCAATAGTTTATCCGTATGTTTAAACTGTGCTCTTGCTAATGCTTCTGTTTAACCAGTTTCACTACTTTCCTGAAGGAAGTTGGCTTCAGGCTCAGGATGGGATTTTCTCAGGAAAATAGAGAAAAAATATTTTTTAAACAAGCAAAGCGTGATAACAGGTTTCTGACAAGTACAATATATGCAGGTGTGCCACCAAAATTACTTCAAGATTTTAATAAAAAATTTTTAAAAGTACTTTAAATAAAAAAGTTTTAGGAAGGACCAGGTGTGAAATTTTTTGTGGAATAGGTAAGAATCTTTGCATATGTGAAAGAAATAACATGCTCAGGATGTGCAACTGACCAACAAATCTGTCTAGATGCATGAATGACTCATTCAAAATATACAACTATGCATGAAGACTTCGAAATACAAGCAGATAGTGCAGCGTCTGGGCAAGCACAGCTCTCCTGTTTTGCTAATGATAGCTTCTCCCTGATTGTTTATGTAATGTTGCTGAGAGTGTCAACTGATGTGGATAGTACTGGAAACTTTCAGGCATAATTAACCTCCGTAGCCTTGTAATGCAGTTTCACCTATAATCCACAGGTCCATAACAAAGAGTTTGTTCAGGCTAAATTGCAACATTTCACAGAGAAGTCACTGATTAAAGCCAGACATAGACACAGTGAGGAAAAGGAAAACAGAAAAAAATAATTGTCATGTGGTGCCCATTATCTCCATATATCAGCTGCAACACTCCACACTTCTATAACAATTGATGTATCAATGGAGCACTAAGAATAGCTTTGGTTGATATATCTATCTTAGAATGGCAGGAACAAGTGAGATTATGCTTAAAGGCTTCAGGAAATTCTATAATGAAAAGCTCTGCCACAATCTGAAAAAATAAGATAAATCGTCAACACGTTCTTTTCATCCCTCCTCAATACAGAAGCACCAGATCTGAATGGATTATACCAAATGCAAATACACAGACACTTAAAGCATGTTGTTTCCCAAAGAGCTTTGCTAAGTACAAATGTGTGCTTAGCATAAAAAAGATAGAAACTCATGAAAAGAAGTCCTGATTGCTTAGTTTGCAGTGTGTCTAGAAAAAATTGATAATTGTCTCCTGAAAAAGGTAATGGGAAGCAGTGCTTTGCTTGGGGAACAGAGACTAGTCATATTTCATATTTACTCTAAATCCATCGGTAACACTGAGGTATGAAGCCAGGGAATTAAAATGTGGGACAGATTGATAATGACCTGAGGGCAGGTTTCTTCATGGAAAACAAGCATGTTGTGTTAAGCCATTATGGGTATGTGCCCTAATTCTACAGTATTCTAATTCAATACCTCCTATGGACTTGAACCTACCAAGGATTAGCTGGAACTGCCAGTACCTTCAATGGTACAAACTTCAGTGCCTTGAGCCTAAAGCTCAATCATTTCACAGACATTCAAACTCCTTGACTGGACCAAGATCTTGGACACAGCCCTGTGCAAAACACAACATTCTCTTTGTTTAGCATCGTGTCAGTGAAGAGCCTGATTATTTTGACAAAGAGTGCTACAAGTGTCTTCTAAACACATATTCGCTCACTCTCCAATTCTTTTCCCACTTTGAGATTATTAAGCTATATATAAATACTTGTTGACCAAACATTATTTCATTTACAAATATCACTAATTTCATTTCTCCACAGAAATAATGGTATTCAACCATGTTTTCAAATCAACTTTCTAAAAATTATGACAAAATGAATTTTTATATATTTTAAAAAGAAAACCAGAAACATTTCATGAAGATCACCGTAGTAAAAATGTATTTCAGTTTTCAGAAACTGTTTTCAGAATTTATTTCTAGTTCCTACAAAATGTCATATTTCATCTAAACTATTTGGGCTTTGGTTTTGTGGCAAAGTGTGTCTCACTATTTCATACTGACTCAAATTGGAAAAATCTATGGCATTTCAACATGTTAAGTGGGAGAAAAAATTTCCTCCCCCAAAAGACCCATAAAACAATATACTCATTTCAAACTTCAAGAGGTTTTATATGCAGATCAATGAGAGATAAAACACTGAGTGATAAATTGTTTCAATTCACCTATTTCTATATCACTCTTATCAGAATGCTTCAATCGTCAAACACTTTGCTCTGTCTGTAAACCAGGCCCACTTCTATAGCCCACATTTCTTTTAAAATGGGCAGTCTTTGCCAAGTGGTAAATGTGAGGTCTGTATGGGGAGTTTGTAAGTTTTAGCAGTCTTGGAACTCTTCTTTGAGGTCTGGGATACAGTGTGTGGTTCAGGTTTAAGACCAGACACCTAGAAGCAATTCTAAAAGGCAGGAAAATGAAAGCACTATCTTACAAGTAAAGGGCATGTCTATACAGAACCGATGGGAAGACCCACAAGAAATACTTCAGATGGAAGGGACATAGAAGAGCTATTAAACTTGAGTTTGGAAAGCGAGACAGCTCTGCTTCCAGGGTGCCACACAGGAATTAATATACCCCACCAAGACTGTGTGGATGTAGCTATGCTGCTTTGGGTCCAGACTCAGCAGGAAGATGGTGGGCTACGTCTCAGCCCTGTTCTCTGCACTAACAGTGAACAACACACTGTTGTCTGTTACTAACAAACATGGCATATTAGGTTTAGCAGAGGAATATGACTGTCTTCTACGTGTACATTGTCATAATGAACTCTAAAGAAGAAAAGCTGTCGGTCATTGAAGCACACTACTGTGAGAAAAGAGTGGGAACATTAGGGCAGATTGTGAAGGATCTTTTACTGAAAAGTGATTATTTGTAGCTCTTAGAGAAGAGAGATTGTTGAGCAGACTACAGGTAAGGAGTATGGAGCAAACCCAGATGGAGTTAATTGACCGTGATAAACTTCTGAACAAATTTATATGACAAGCACTGATGGCAACAAGGGCTGTACCAGGGTTCCCAGGAGCTTTTCCTTGATTCTGTTTTCCTGTGACTTGACACAACTGTAATTAACAAACGCACCCCAACACACACCACTTTGTTACACCAAGTGCAACACGCTCAAGGTAAGGCTGTGCACGCAGCAGAGCTCCCCTGCCCCCTTAAACTGCACAGCAGTGCTGGCTGCTTCCTGGTCATGGCACACGAGGTCTGCCTGACTACTTTGAAGTTAATGTTAAAGAAGCCAGAGAAAGATGAACAGAGGGATTTTTTGGTACCATAAGTTCACTGGTTACAAATTAAATAGCTTTGCAGAACTTCCCTGCTGTAGGCCAAGAGCCACAAACCACTCCCCACCTACATACAGTTCTCAGAATGCCACAGACAGGATGTTGTAGGTGGAAGAGGCCATCTGGAAGTGCCCATCTTGTGGATGAGAGCGCCTTCTGGAAGTGTAGTAAAGATGCTGTTGATACCGTGTATGGACTGCTGTTCCACAGAAACTGCCTTCTGAAGATGTCCAGTAGGAGTGGTTATAATATTAGTGTTTTACCATTGAAACTCATACAGATAAGGAGAAGACAAAGGAAGCTGCAGGGCACAAAAGCTAAGGAGCTTATTGTGTGAATTTGGAGGGCTCCTGCCTCTCCCCTGCAGCTTGCAGCACTAAGAATCCTTTTTAAATTTCCTTTTCTTCTTTATACCACAACTCATCTTTTCCTTGAGCTATTTCAGCATTATGTAAAGCTGAAAGCTACAATTCTTTCCAGCATGGGCACAACCCACAAAATCACCTACTCTTTTGTCCTGAACTAGGTTCTAAGATGGTATTATTGCTTTTGTAAGGTGCTGAGATAATATTCTTGATAGAAATCAAAATCACAGTTGACTACATCGGCCACTTCACATTCCCAATGTCAAGGAATACCTGAGATCCTTGACTGCCACACTACTGTACAGGGTAAACACTCCATCCTCCTTGCTCAAAGTCTAAATGTCACTCCTCTTAACACACTTCCTTTACTTTGTTTCCTTCCAAAACATCCTGCATCCTGTTACAAATCATAACTAAAGGAAAAAAAAGAAACCAGCCACTCTTTATGTGATTTCCCCAGTTTACCTGCTCTTCGAGCACTCCTGTGTACTACTGCCTTTAAACAATATTGGCCAGGATAACCAAAAATCTTGTACACAGGCCAGTAAAGCTAAGGTGAGATTTTTCTTGGGGAAATTATGGAATGTCAACAAGAGCTGGTGAGACAGTAACCTCCAGCAGAGGAGACAGAATGAGTTGCTGGAGGGCTTCTTCTCTACTCACTCATTTTTGGTAGTGATTCCCTAATTGAAACAGTCTTTTAGTTTTTTCGGTGTCAGACCTGTTTCTATTGCCTTTCTGTAGGCAACTGTTTTTTTGTTTTAGATGAACACCTTTTCTCCAGTAAAATGTCTTGTGAACGCTAACCCATCCATAAAAACTTAACAATATGAGAAAGCGCTGGTTTTCAGAATATACTACCTAAAAGATTCTATCCAGCTATCTGTATTAATACATTAACAGCACTTAAAATATCTATGTTTGACAGTGAAACAAAACCAGATTCCAAAGGATATTGTCTTCCAAAAGGTAAATTGTGGGTTACCAATAGCTCCTAGCTTTGTATATAACTTATTTGCGAACACTGCCACTTGCCTCCATTGTATGATGGATATTTTTGCCAAGAGAATATACTTTGCAATACCTCTGTCTCTAGAAAAAATTGCCTATTGTCTCTTTTCAGCCACTTCCATAGTCTTTTCTTCTATTTTTTTGTATCTTTAACTAGTGTCATTTATTTCGTCATACATGTACATCCATGTTGGACACATAATCAGCTACTTAAAATAACAAGTGCTGCACTAAGTCTGTCAATTCCCATTTCTCTTAAGAACGGTTATATTACACTTTGTATTGTGACTGCTACATAAGAATCACAGCAGAATCATCAGTCAAGGCACTTGTGGTGGAATAATCTTGAATACAGTTAAAAGATAGAAAATCCTAGGTTTTTAAACAATTTGACTCACATCCTGTACCTGAAGAAGGAAAAAAAACCCAACACAACCATATTTCACTATTTGAAATTTTCACATATTTCACTATTGTCTGTAGGGATTAAAAAAACACAACACCAAAGAGCAATCCTGAGTTCTGCAGCATGACATGTCTAGATTTAGTTAACAATAATTAGCTATATGTTACATTGGTTTTTGCTGCAACACTGTCACCACTTATTAAAAGTAAATATGGAGTTATTGTTTTGAGTACGGTTGCATCATTACAGTAAAACTGTCTGTTTTACTCAGGATTCTGTAGTACTGTCCTTTTCTAGAGAGCTCTTACCCAGTTGAAAAGTTCACCTTGCCGTATCAGTTATTTTTGTTTAAAGATATTTTAACTTTTTCTTCCTAATGGAAGCCAATTAGAAAAATGAGGGCAAGAGGTTAAACATACATCTGGTCTCCCTATTTAAAATAGAGGTTTATCTTTTGCATGTTGCTGATGATAATTTAGAAGGGGTGGCACAAAGTAAAACTTCCCTAACACTGGTGTATTTTTCTGTTACGAAAATGGCAGCCTCCATTTCTCATTTGACTATGAAAAAGCTCTAGCATATAAACCTGTATTTTTCAGCTTTGTGTTTAATTGCTGGAGCAAAGGAAAGGAGGCAAAGAAATAACACAGATCTTACTTGGGCTGATATTGTTTGAAAAGTAGGCTATGGCATGCATGGCTCTCATTACATTTAAGTGAATTAGTCTGTTTCCTTTAAAAAAGTAGGAGGAGGGAAAAAAAGGGAGAGATTAACAAGCCACCAAGGGCCTGCTGTAAGTTTTTGACACTTTTAGTGGCTTGTGACATATGACTTGTGAGTACCAGCTCTCCTTCAAAATCAGAAAACCAGAAAACACGTCTACGTTTGGATAAGGAATGCAAAAGGGAAGAAAAAACAACTAGGCAACAACAAAAAACTCTGCTACATCATCTTAATTAGGATTCATTAACGAGGTATTTATTGGAACAAGAAAATGAAAGAAATTCTTTTAACTGACTAAACTCTGAAATTTATTATTAGAAAACTAGAATCCTCTAATATTTGTCATCCTTTACTAGTTAAAGCAAAGGTTCTCCAGCTATGGTCCTTCTGAAGATGTTAAACTAATACGTCCAAATAATGCAATAATCACGCAGATTCCTGCTTATTTTCAGGATGTTTCAAATAACGAACTTTTACAGCAGAAACTCAACAGAGTGATCTCTAAAAGAAGCATTCAGCAATAGGTGTGCAAGGATTGTATCTGAAAATCATAGAATCACAGAATCATAGACTCATTAGGGATTGGAAGGGACCTCGAAAGATCATCCAGTCCAATCCCCCTGCCACAGCAGGATCA
>JAOXOE010007393.1:0-24830 GCA_028565055.1 Phoeniculus purpureus
CAGGATCACCTAGACCAAGTCGCACTGGAACATGTCCAGGAGGGTTTTAAACGTTTCCAGAGAAGGAGATTCCACAACCCCAGGAAATATTTCCAACTGCTATCAGTCAAAAGACAAGCCATATGAATACAGAAAAAAATACTTCTAAACAATGGACTGGCAATTATTTTTCCCTCAAGAACATCTATAAAATGACAAGTTACCAGTAGAAAGAAAACTAGTTATTGATACTTAACTGCAGCAATTTATACTCACAGTAATTTGTACTGCTTCTGTGTTTCCCTTGCTGGTTTATAATGAGACACTAGAATGGCTCTGTTACTTTTCCTTTTGAAAGAAACAACACACCCTAAAAAAGAAACTAATGGTTTTTAAAAGCTGTTCTTCCTAAAACAGTTCTAGTTCTTCATTCATTACTGTATAAGCCAATGGAAAATGTTATTACGAACAGATCTTCGAGAAGTACTGCCTAGCCTCGGATTCCCATGTGCTTGGGCATTTCAAGTCCCTGAACCTGCAGACTTTTTGCTTGCAAAATACCAGTTTGGTATATAAGAATGTTGCTCTCCTGCCCACACAAATTGTCCTTCAAATTCTCACTACTGAGTTTCTGGCACCTCAATTTTCTCTAAGTGTTTCAAAGCACAGAAAAAAGCAGGTCAACAAATAGAACAATTTGAAAAACATTAAGTAACAGGCTTCTTTCCTGCTTACTGATTCAGAGAGTGAACCTTCAAAACCAGCCCAAAAGTTACCTTCAGGAAGAGAAGCTGAGAAATGTATTAACTCTGCATGTCTGTTCTAAAGGTATCTAAAGGAAAAATCCTTTAGAACCATCAGACACAATGAAGGACTTCATTTCGGTGAACTTGCCCAACTCATGTACACTCTGGTTTGTGTGACAAACAAGACTTGCACTGACCAATGCAGAACAGTTCACTCAACTGGTCTCCAACACCAAAGCTGTGGAGTCTCCTCTGGAGATGTTTAAAACCTGGCTATATTCCTGTGCAACTTGATCTAGGTGATCCTGCTGTGGCAGGGGGATTGGACTAGATGATCTTTTGAGGTCCCTTCCTATCCCTAATGTTCTGTGATTCTATGAGAACAACAAAATACCAACACCTCTCTGCTGAAGTTTTTGCAGAGAGAACAACCGAAGACTTTGTGAAAGCATTGGTCCCATGCAGATGAAACGACAAGGTGGATATAAAGTATAAAAATGATGTTGTTTTGTTACTGGGAAGCGAAGTATTAGCTACTAAAGCACAAATTTGTGAGAGACACTGAGAAGCTATTTAGCTCCCTTGGGAAGGAGTTCCCAAGGAAATCTTGCCTACATGGAAGACAGCACAGAGAAATTCACAGTCAAATCTTGGATCCCTCTCACTGATGTGACAGCCACTGGTGAGGAGGAGAACATTAAACAGATTGTCTTCGTTCAAACACTGGTCCCCACAGAAACGCAGAGTATGTTCATCTAGTGTGCAGCAGCAGTGCTTACTGGCTAGTATGTTTTATTTAGAAGGAAGAACTTGCAGCTTGACAACTGGAAAAATACAAGTTATCTCCTACCAGATGGCACATTGAAATAACGTTTTAAGGGTGCTCTTAGACTAAGCTGAGAGTTACCAGTGTGTTTCAGTTTCCCTACACATAAGCAATGAGGTTTTTCTGCAAAACTAGACTGAGAACTTAATCTCCTTGTCTAGGTAGATCTTGCAGAAGGAATTTTGTCCCTGCAGAAAAATTCCAGGTGTGCAAGTCCTATCTGAGCACTCTAAGTGAGCAATTCAAAGCAAGTAAGGTTGCTTTAAGAAGAAAATACTACTGCTCCCCATATTTGTATCACTAAGTCTTTGCCAGGCATCTTGAAAACTGTTCCAGCTTGTATTTAAGCTTGTGGGATTAGAGTGGGCACAGTCACTGTTGCTAGAAGAGAAATTCTTGCCTGGAGAAAGTCTAACACAGGAAATGGGGAAATGCAGGCAGCAGGCAATTGTACAGAGAGGTAAGGCAAACTTCTGCATTTCTAAAAATTGAATTCAAGAGAGACTAGTAGATCAGTGTCACCATGAACAAAAGAATTATGTTGTAATGTCTGACACTTATCCTTGATCTTAGAGAAATAAGAAAAGGTTATACAGCTTTTCCTTACAAAATATCAATAGGTTTCACCTCATGCTGAATCTCAAGTCTCACAATAGACAGGATGAGAAAACACTAAAAATCAGAAGAGTCTAAGCCTGCACTCTCCATAGACCAGCTGCTAAGTTACTTCAGTAGGAAGCCCATACATTGCCAATACCTAGTGAGTAGGACAGCAAGACCTGGTATCACAATAGCAGAACACTTAAAACTTTATCTCTGACACAAAGCTTAACAGCCAACATATTCAAGGGGCAGTGGGTGTGAAATGGAACAGAAGAGGTTCCACATCAACATGAGAAGGAACTTCTTCACAGTGAGGGTGACAGATCACAGGGGGGTTGTGGAATCTCCTTCTCTGGAGACGTTTAAAACCCGCCTGGATATGTTCCTGTGTGACTTGGTCTAGATGATCCTGCTGCGGCAGGGGGATTAGACCAGATGATCTTTTGAGGTCCCTTCCAATCCCTAATGTTCTGTGATCAAACAAAAAGAAAAACACAGAATGATTTCATTCTAAGAAAGCAGAATAATCCAGTATCTCACAAGCGTTGTGTGAGAGAGCACACAATATCCTGAGTGATACAAACTAAAAGCAAGACCCTCTAAATACAGAAGAGCTTTGAGCATAAGAACGGCATCAGGAGGAGTTAATTAACTGGATACAGTTAAACACATCAGCTGTCACATGCACTCTGCGATAAACAGCAGGAAGAAAATGCAATGTAGTATGTCACAGCGGTGGAGATGCATCAAGAAGGGACAACAGCTTTGACACACTGCTGAGGAACAAAGAATTAGTCACATTAGATTTAAGAACATTCAGCAGTCAGGGCTTGTTCTAAAATAACTCCAAAGAGTTATGAAATAGACTGGTACAATTAAAGTCATGTTGAATTAAAATTCTCAGAACAAGTTTCCAGCACTCAAATGTAGGTGGAGAGATCTCCCTAACATATAATAAAGACCTAACTAGAAATTCAGACAGAGATTACAGCACAGAGTTCGATCTATGTGAAGATAACATTTTAATTTTGAACCATCTCGACGCCAAACATAAATGTTATTGAAGTAAACCAGGGTCATCACTTTGCAAGACACTCTCTTTCAGAGATAACCTAAATTGGATCTTCTAACTTCTCCCTTCCCCAAATTTCAACACTGAGATTTTCAAGACTGAGATTTCAAATCAAGATTTTATGAGACTTAGGAATATTTAACACCTTAAAAAAACCCAAGTAATTAACATTTTAAAGGTCAATCGTTAGTTTATGGTTAAGTTAAAGTGTAATACGTACTTCACCAGGTCTATCCTATTGTTGATTGCAGCCCAGTGGAGAAGTGTTACGTTTTCTTTGTCTGGTTGCCGTACATCGTAACCTGCTTCCACCAACTCTCTACATCGTTCGTATATTCCATACCTTCAAAAAGAAAACAAGATTTTTCAGAGCTGTTACCTTAGATAAAAAAAGCATTCAGCAAACACCGTACTGATGGTCACAACACAAAACCCCCAACGGAAGGTAAAACAAGGAACTTCACTTTATGATTCTCTACGATTACAAATTTCTTGCAACAACAAGCTTCCGCTGGCAGAAATTACACTAATCAATTCAAGATTTTACACAACACTTGCCTCCACAGTAAACTCTAGAGCAGAGAAAGATGAAATACCTATCCATAGTATACCAAGTGTAAATAAAACTCTTCTCTCCCCAGGGATTCAACTACATTTTTTTCTCCTACCTCTGTTCTCTTTCCATCTTTTGAAGACAAAAGAGGTTATCTAAGTGATTTGACAGTTATCTTCCTAAAATTTAGGAGATGACAAGATAACCAGGTCAATTACAATCACTAAAAGAGCTGACATACTTCCCGTTTTTCTTCTCAGATAACAAATAGCCATCTTGCTGATAACATTTACTTTTCATATACCACTCAAAACTTCTATACATTAAATGAATTCTCTCATTAAAGATGTCTTAATTGTGAGCTACCATCACTTGATAAAAGACCCCATAATTTGCATACATTTTGAAAGTTGAAACAAATCAGGAAGCATAAAACTCTCTTAGGCATCTGATGTAGGACTAACACTAATATTAAATAAGGTTTGTCTTCATGCTTACACTATTTTACCCTCTGTTTTTAGTGGCAACACCAGCAAGGCAGAAACGCAAGCAAAGACAACCATTTCAACATTTGTATCACAGTATATTAGGGATTGGAAGGGACCTCAAAAGATCATCCAGTCTAATCCCTCTGCCACCTAGACCAAGTCACACAGGAATACGTCCAGACAGGTTTTAAATGTCTTCAGAGGAGACTCCACAACCCCCCTGGGCAGCCCCTTCCAGTGCTCTGTCACGCTCACTCGTGAAGAAGATCCTTCTCATATTGCTATGGAACCTCCTATGCAACCCATAGGGATTTCTCAAGTCTCAAGGAGGAGACTGATGTGTGGGCACATCTTGAAATCAAGGTCAATGCCTTGTGACATCCTACTTTTGCTAAAGAAGGATTTTAGCAGCCTGTCCAAGTTGGAATGTAAGTATGTCTTCCTTCTGTTTCTATGTTCTACTTTCTGCAGAAGAGACAGTCTTAGACAACTTATAGTCCATTTGCTCCACTTGATCAACTTGTGTAACTGGTGCAAAGACCTTTTTTCTCCTGTGGTAAGTACCACTCTTACAAAAGGGCCACTGGAACAGGTTAGGACTATTAAAGGCAGGTCAGCCAACACAGAAGAGCAAGAAGAGACAGTAGAAGTAATGATGCAAAGACAGGTTCTGTAAGCAAGACAGCAAATTCTTACCTCCCTGCACTACAGTACAACACTTAGCAAGCACCTAGAGGTAACCTGGGAAGTGATTCATATAGAATAGCAAAACACCCTTTTGTTGATATGCTGTTCTACTCCAGTCAGCTGTTATGACAACCCTTCCTACTTAGACAAGCCTCCTGCCCTCATTTAAACAATGAACTGAAATTGTAACGAGGCATTTTTTGCCTTCAGCGCTGCTATTAGGTATAAGTCACCAGCTTAAAAAAATTGTACTACCTAAGGCTAAGTTTAGACAACTTTCATCCTGCTGAAAGATGAGGAAGAATTTTTTTCCACAGAAAGCATGGTCAGGCACTGGAATGGGCTTCCCAGGGAGGTGGCTGAGTCACCATCCCTGGATGTGTTTAAAGATTGTTTGGATGAAGTGTTGAAGGATCTGGTTTACGGGTGAACTTGTAAGGTAGGGCAGATGGTTGGAGTCTATGATCCCAGAGGTCTTTTCCAACCAGAGTGGTTCTGTGATTCTATGATTCTGTAACTGGGGCTAGTTCTCACAGTGCAGACATAACACAGTGAAAGACCATTTGACTATCACAGTCTCTACCCAAGCCATTTTGGTAACTAATGCATTGAACATTTTATTTGTCATTGCAGGTTAAAAATGCTCTGAATACTTTAAAAAAATATTCTCCTAAAGGCCTTTATGCTTTATAGATGTAGTCCATTTTTTACTCTTTTGTCTGCAAGCACATCGACTCTTGGAAACAGACGCTGCCAGCTTTGCTGCATGATTAACATAGAATTTGGCCACGATACTGGGAAGGAATCTCTCTTCAGTGAGCACATCACCATGCCAACAAACAGTAGGTAAGCCAGAAGCTCGCTCCCTCATCTCGCTATCATTGCGACTCCAATCAAAGCTGTTTTAACTGGAAATGCAATTAGCAGAAAAATGATCTTGTTTTATCTTTTGAAGCCTCATTCTCATGAAGGATGGTGGTTCAATAACAACAAAGCCTTTCATACAGTGTCATGCTTGTGTTCAACAATACGACTGTTTTATTTTCAACGGGAAAAGGATAACTCAGGAGCTGCTTAATGAAGCATCAATAGAGGGGGGGATTGGACTAGATGATCTTTCGAGGTCCCATCCAACCCCTAATGTTCTGTGATGCTGAGAGACAAGAGACTTTCAGCTCTCACATATGTTTCAAACATATAGATGGTTGTGGCCGTACTACTAGCGTGACCAAAAACATCCCCACCATTGCATGTGAACTTCAGATACACTTCACTTTCAGCAATTCGGTTTGCACAGGCATAAATGACCAGGCATAAACAATGTGCTCCTGTGTCATGCTCTGCCCATTCTCTCCTGTGAAAAGCTGAAGCAAAGCCAGGGGTAACTGTTACTGTGGCAAATCCACACCAATTCGAGCTATTCCATATGTACCTTTTTTTTTTTCTTTACCAGCTACCCTACAAATGATGAAAGCTGCTGGAATGAGTCCACAGGAAGGCCACACAAAGATGATCAGAGGGCTGGAGCACCTCTCCCATGGAGACAGGCTGAGGGAACTGGGATTGTTCAGCCTGGACAAGTGAAGGCACCGTTAGGACACTTAGAGCAGCCAGGAGGGGACCTGCAAGTAAGCTGCAGTGGGACTTTTTTGTGAGAGGCTCTAGTGGTAAGACAAGGCAGAATAGTTTCAGAGTAAAAGAGAGTAGATTTAGATTAGACTTTGGGAACAAATTCCTCACTATGGTGAGGCACTGGAACAGGTTGCCCAGCAAGGTTGTGGATGTCCCTTCCCTGGAAGTGTTCAAGGTCAGAGCAGGAGATCTGAGAGGAAGTCCTGGCCATGACAGGTTGGAACTAGATGATATTAGAGATCCTTTCCAACCTACACCCTTCTATGATTCTATGAAAGTGAGCGAAGAGCATGTTCTCAAATGCATTAATCAATTTTTTTCCTGAGCAAAACTGGGCATCTCTTGTGTTTCATGCTGCACGGCTTCACAGTGCCCACAACTTCATTTTGAATGATCTCAGTGAATAAAACTAACAAGAAAGTTAATCTTGCCATAATGAAATTGTAACACTTGAGCACAAGGCATCCATCTCCTCTAAGTCACAAAAGTATTTTTTAATATCATTAATGTTTAATACTCATGGTCCTAATGGTTATTTTACACTCTTCCAGTATAGCTGGAATTTGCTCAAGTTCACTAGAAGCAGAAGGTACCTATTCACTCTCAATAGAACTGAAAAAAAATCACAAGGCAAGGCCTAATGTACCTCAGATTTTGTTTGAAAGTCATAACCCATCACATACTTCTCTACCTGTGAGCATCAACAAAGCAAGAGAGATGATTCTCCCCCTGTACTCCGCTCTTATGATACCCCACCTACATCCAGTTCAGGTGTCTGTAACATAACAAGGACATAAAACTGCTGGAATGATCCCAGAGGAGGCCACAGAAACAATCCAAGGGCTGAAGCACTTTTGTTATGAGGATAAGGGTGAGGAAGCTAGGGTTGTTCAGACAAGGGAAGACAAGGCTCTAGGGTAAAAATACAACAGTCTTCAAATACCTGAACCTACATGAAGGCTGGAGAAGGATTTTTCACAAGGGTATCTAGTGATAGGACAAGGGGAAATGATTTTAAACTGAAGGAGAGTAGATTTAGACTAGATCTCAGGAAGACATTCTTCAGTACAAAGGTGGTGAGACTCTGGAATAGATTGTCCAGAGAGGTTGTGGATGCTCCCTCCCTGGAGGTGTTCAAGGTCAGGTTTGATGAGGTCTTGAGCAACCAGGTCTAGTTGAGAGGCCTCCAAGCCCATGGCAGGGAGGCTGCAGTAGATATCTCTGAGGTCCCTTCCAACCTAAGCCATTCTATAATTCAATGATTTTCTTTAGTTTCATGGCTTAAAAGACTTAAAATAAGACTTAAAACAAAAGCATCAACTTTAAGTTATTACATTAATATAACATCCTTCCAGAGACACCAAGTTATGAGTCCAATCTTGGATGACAACAGACTACTGGTGCCAGAAGAAATAAACATATCCATATCTCAAATTTCACTTTTAAATCACTTGCAAGTTATTTTACCAAAATACATTGCCTTGCAGCTCCAGTGAGAGCACTGAATGATAGTAAAGGAAGAACAGAACACAACCCATCCTCTGATTTTGTAGAGGCAGAAGAAATTCAAAGGCTTTCTATGCAGTTATAAGTACTTGGTAAGTATTAGTATGTCATGTTCCTCCAGTGCAGTAGCAAAGGGAAGAATGGGTGATTTTTTTACTACTGCTTTGAAAATAGCTTTTCAAACACATCGGAGTGGCTTGCTCCTGCTTTCAGAAACACAGTGGAAACCCTGTATTATCAAATAATTTTTTGCTACTAGCAAATACAGGATGCCAAGAGATTACACATGTATTAGCCCTTCATGTGGCACGTGCTACAAGACACTACTGCTTTTTAACACTACCTAGATGCCCTTGAACACTTTGAAAAGTCATTCATATTGACAGATATTAAAACCAACTACTGTTACTCTTACTTCTGTACAAGTTCCAGCAGAATAAGAACAGAAACAGACTTTTTGGTAATAAGCTTGCCTAAGTCTCCACATTGGTCTGAGAATTTATCAGGCAATAGGCAATAAAAAACCTGACACTCTTTGAAATTACTACAAAACTAAATCTGGCAAGGGCTATCAAAGCCAAGAAGGGTTTCCCAGTATATCAATAGAAAAATGAAAATGCAGGCCTGCTGATGAATGACACCTAGTGGGTATCCTAGTAGTAGAAAACACAGAGACAGCAAAGTTATTGAATGCCACCTTTGTTTCAATCCTCACCGCTAAATTGCTAAATTCAAGCCCTCATGAAGCTAAGCACTCGAGATAAGAAAAAAGGTCTGTAGAAAAGACGACCCTCCCTCAGTAAAGGAGGACCAAGTTAGAGAGCTCTTAGCTAAGCTGGATGTCCATAATTCCAAGGGATGGTATGGGGTCTAGTCTTGTTCAACATAATCATTGACAAGCCGGATGAGTGGACAAAGTGTACCCTCAGCAAGTTTGCTGAGGATACAAGGAGTGGCTGAAACATCACAGGGCTGTGCTGCCACCCAGCATGACCTGGACAGGCTGGAGAGTTCAGCAAAGAGGAACCTAATGAGGTTCACAGGAGCAAATACAGGGTCCTGCAGTAAGGAAGAACATCATGCATCAGTACAGCTTAGGGGTAGATCTGTTGGAGAGTAGCCTTGAAAAGAAAGGATTGACAAGAAGGCCAAAGGTATTTTAAGGTGCGTTAAGAAGTATGGGCCAGTAGGTCTAGAGAGAGCACCCTCCCTCTTCGCTCTGCCCTGGTGAGCCCAAATCTGGAGTACTGTGTCCAGTTCTGGCTTTTCCAGTTGAAGAGAGAACTACTGGAGAGATTCCGGCTGAGGGCAACAAAGATCACTGAGGGCTTGGAACATCTCTTATTAGGAAAGGTTGAGAGAGCTGGGACAGTGTTGCCTTGAGAAGAATAAGAGGAGACCTGGTCCATGCCTGTAATGTCTGAAGGATGGGGCTGTAGGGAGAGCAATGCCAGACTGTTTTCAGTGACAGGACAAGGAGCAGTGGGCACAAGCTGGAACACAAGAAGTTTAATTTGGAATTAAGAATAAACTTCTCTACAGTGCAAGTCACAAAGCCCTGGAATAGGCTGCCCAGAGAGGCTCCTTCTCTGGAGATAATTTGAAAACCTCGTGCATGCAGTCCTGTGCAATGTGCTCTAGGCAATTCTGCTGTGTTGTGGGGGCTAGGCTTCATGATCTCTTGAAGTCCCTTCCAGCTCCACCGATCCTGTGATTCTGTAACATCAGCTCAAGTCCTGCTTTCCATACAAAGTCTTAATTTGATTGTAAGAGGTTATTAGATTTGGAGCTCATAGTGCACAAGCAAGTTAATTTAATAAGTGTCGAATCCACAGACTAAGAAGATAAAGCACACAAACAGTTCAAGATTTGAAACAACAAACACATACTTCTGTGAAAACGTGTGGAGCTTGCAAGTTCTTATTTTTCCTTGCTGAAGATCTTAAAGGCAAATGCATTATTTTACCAGTATTATTTCTTTGTAATGAAGTGCAAATAAATACCTTAAAATAGAATTCCACTGTCCAACAGCTTACATGAAGTACAGGTGAGCTTAAAACCTTTACATTCCATTTTTTAATCGTAATTTTTGAAGTTTAAGGAACTATCTTCCCTATTTACATCCAAGGATAACATGAAGAGCTACTTGCACTGATGACATTTTTAACAATGCAGCACTTCAAATACTCCAAGAACAACTATGGAAAAAATTCAAACAACTGGTTAGCTGCTAAGATGAAGTCACTAGTTGCTTCCTCCTTGGATTATCACAAACTTAATTGCATATCACAAACAATAGTATGCTACAGCAAAATGCACCTTCTACCTGTTGAGAACCCTGAGATTTAAGTAGCTTTAAATGAAATGCCAATCCCATACTGCTAATCCCATACTGAATGCTACATGTTTGGATTTGGGAAAAAACCTCAACAAACATCAAAACTAAGATATTGAATATAACTGTTATTCTATTTTGCTACTGAACAGTCTGGGGATGAGACTTCTGGGAGACAGAAGTGGACCTTTTTTTTTTTTTTTTTACAGGAGTTTTTGTGGCATCTTACATTACTATAGTTTGCATTAAACTAAAAAGTAAATAAAATGAGCAGACATTTTAACCGAAGTGAATATTGATTTTTAAGGACAAGTGATCAAGTACAAGATTGCCTATTTTTCACCTATATGAAACAGAGGTTGTATTTCTAATGAAGTTATTAACTCCAACATTTTAATAACATTATTTATTTTACTGTAAGCCTCATAACATTTTTTGTCTTAAATTTCAAGTATTTTTCCATTTAAGTCAACTGTTTTACATACAATAGCCTTCAAATCTGAGTAAATTTTTAAAGATGAAGCATCCTTTTAGTCAAGGAAGTGCTGTTTAGATACCACACCTTGATTATTTACCCACATCCTGACTATTCCCTTTCCCTGTGCTATTATTTAGGACTATGGTATGAAACTACACTCATCTTCAGTGAGATATAATCGAATCACTCTGGTTGGAAAAGATCCTTGCAATCATCAAGTCCAACCATGCACCCTACCTTACAAGTTCACCCCTAAACCAACATCTCATCCAAACAATCTTTGAACACATCCAGGGATGGTGACTCAACCACCTCCCCAGGAAGCCCATTCCAGTGCCTGACCACCCTGTCTGTGAATTTTTTTTTCCTAATGTCAAGTCTAAACCTACCCTGTTGTAGTTTGAAGAGGGTAACTTAATCCTCTCTCTAAATCATATGTCACCATAAGTGGAAAGGAACAGAACAAATAACACACAGCCTTGTTCATTCTTGCTTGAGGAGACCAGAAAACAAACAAAGCTTAAATCATACATCAGCCTAAATGTGAGGTGTATTGGAGACAGATGTGTCTCAGGGGTTCACAGCTATGTCAATACTTTTATTTCTAAAAAGTCCATTAATAAGAGAAAGATAGGTTGCAATACTACTACTACTATAGCATTTAGAGCAACAGTTGCACAATAAGTCAATGCCTATTTCAGGAAGTTACTCTTCACAACTCCAAACAAAAAGTGAAGGGAAAGTACACTCTTCCTAAACGCAAATGGGGCCTGTGTAACAAGCTGCTTTCAGTTGGAGGAGATGCCTTTTCATAGAATCATAAATTCCTCTAAAGAATAACCAGGCAAGTAGCTCAGCAAGATAAGAAATACCTTAAGCCTTCAAACTAACAACAGGAATAAAAAAAAACATTTAAAACTCTGCCATCTCAACTCGCCAAATAAACTGACAGCAGTGGTCATTCTGACTGGTGGACAATAGCAAGCTAAGAAGTAGTGCATGACAAGTCTTCAGAAAGTCTTCAGTTAGTACTTATTACAGGACTATGTGGAAGGCAAATTTGTGCAGTTTGTCTGCATTAAGAAAGCAATGACTAAATTTTTAATTATTAAATTTGCAGAGTTTATTGTCTTAGCAATAAACTCAGTTGGACAGCAGCACTGAAACTGCAGAATCAGAGACAATTAAGGACATGACAGAGAGATGTTTCGTTTAACCTATGAACAGTATCTACCAATCAAGGAAACCCTCATGTTTGTGTATCAGTGTTGCTCTCTTAACGGTCACCTAAAGAAAATAAATGTTAGTAACAACGGGAAGAAAAATGTAGTTCTCTTTCAACAATCTGTCCAGCAACCGCCTGTGTTTACCACAATTCCTCACATATTTTCATAGAATGATTATAAATTTGTCTTAACACTAATTTGCAGGGTACACTTTTAAAGTCTTCCATGACTGTATTTACAAAGAGAGTTCAACTTTGACTTCATGCAAATAAAAAAATCCAATATACTGATTTTTAACTGAGAGTAATCTAACACTGAAAAAAAAAAATCAACTTACTGTGTGGCCTTGACAATGTCCCAAGTGCTGTAATCATCAATGTGACTTTTCCGTCCAAGAGATTCACTATATCCATGGTTGTAATGGCTCTGAGGTTTTAGTTCCTAAAAAAGACAAACTTGCTATTAGAAAACCAAAATTACACAATCGCACAACATTAGGGATTGGAAGGGACCTCGAAAGATCATCCAGTCCAATCCCCCTGCCACAGCAAGATCCCCTAGATCCAGTCACACAGGAACATACCCAGGCAGGTTTTAAATGTCTCCAGAGAAGGAGACTCCACAACTCCCTTGGGCAGCCCCTTCCAGTGCTCTGTTATTAAAGTTTCTCAGATAAAAAATAAAACCCCAAAACTATAATCAAAGCTAAAAAGAGTACGCAATTTAATAAAGCTACCTAAACCTGAACGTTGCTGGCAGAATGTCAACAAAAAGTCACCTCAAATTGCTTGTTTTGTCAGGTTTTTTTTCTGTTTTCATAGTTACAACACAGCACATTTCAAACACCACAAACAAATACCTTCTACAAAACAAGCGCAAAGGATTAATACAATTTACTAGAAACTACAGATACTTTACTGATCTTTCAGCTCCAGTTCAGCTTCAAAGGTGATCTCTGTACGTTTAACTTACAGTTTCAGAAATAAATGGCATGACCATGACATGGAGCATAGTTACACTAAAAAAGCATTAGAACTGCAACAGCAAAGAAAAGAAAAAGCAGGTTTCTGAGAGTTCTATAACATTTGTTTTAAAATTTCTTTTATTCATATGTGCTATCAGTTTTCCCCAATATATAGTCCCATGAATAGAAATCTTTAACCTATCCCTGAAAACACTTTTAAATACCCTGTGAAAGGTGCTTAAGATTCCAACTTCTGCTTAGTTGTTAATTAAGTGATCAACTTCTTATTATGCTAGACAGATGGTTTGTTTTTTTCCAGTAAATATATCCTGAGCCAAGACAATCATGTTAGAATACACTCAGTCTTAGCAAGGACTCACAACCACAAATAGCCACCACCTTCTCTCCCAAGATGCATATGTTGCCCTGCTAGCAACTATGAGACATATTAGGGATAGGGAAACTGTCAGGGAGTCAGGGAAATCAGGAAACTGTACAGATGAGAAGGTCTCCCCATTTCCTGCATTCTCTCAGCAGTGCAGTAATTCCTCCACAAGGTCACAGTGCTGGTCACAAAGAGCAGTAACTTCTTCCTGTGTCCTCTGCAGCTATCCAGACAAAGTGTTTTCTATCTACCTAGAACCACCTGAAAGGAGGCTGCAGACAGGTGGTTGTTGGTCTCTTTGCATGAGAAACAAGTTATCAGACAAGAGGAAATAGCCTGAAGTTGCACCAAGGGAAGTTTAGGTCAGATGACACGAAAATGTTCTTTACTGAAAGGATCACCAGACACTGGAACAGGCTGCCCAGAGAGGTGCTTTAATCACCATCCATGGACATGTTTAGAGGACACATAGATCAGAGCTTAGGGACACAGTTTAGCAATGGTTTTGGTACAGTTAGGTTAATGGTTGAACTTTATGGTCTTAAAGGTCTGTTCCAACCTAAATGATTCTATTTTCCTGTGACAACATTTGCCATATCTCTATTGACTGCCACACGAGTTTACACACTGAGCTTGCAGGCAGAATAAACTGTCTTCTAGCTCTTACTCTGGAGTTTACTCATCTGAACTGCATAAATACAACGCTTTGTTTTTATTTTACAGTTTTTTCTATCCTAAAATTATTACGAGAAATAGGTAATTGATGTAAAGAGGAAAATAAGAAACCAGGAAAACACATTTACATATCAATTTACAGATTTCAACACACCGAAGTACCACTTGAGCTGAAGTCTAAAGGTTTGCCACAGTTATAGCCTTGGAGTAAACTATCAGGGAGCCTTTTTCTCTGGAGACATTTAAAACCCGCCTAGATATGTTCCTGTGCACGTCTCTGAAGCTGCGTTTTCCTAACCACTTCAAGCACACAAACCAGATGATATTAATTGCTTTTACAAAACGTTTTATGGGAATACAGCAAAACCTTAAGTAGTAACTGTTAACCATGTAAATTTTTAAGAAGTGAGATTATGTACTCCTTAGCCCTTCCTACTGCTTATCTACTACCTTTACTAAGGTAAAGTGTGAGAGTACTGTCATTAAGAAAACACATAACTTTAATCTCCTTCTGCACTTTTAAGCATCTCAGGTTTTTTATGCTGAAACTTTCTACTTTTATATTAATGCAAAATAGCCAAAGTGATTAAAAAGCTAGATTTGAGGTCATTAGCAAATATGACTATGACACAGAAACAAGTAAGCGAGACACAATTCCTCTTCCTGATATCCTCCAGTACATACATCAACAGTTACAATACATTTGATTGATACAAAGATTCACAACAAATACGACCTTAAATTGAACCCTGTGTCTCCCAATTTACTAAGAGAGTTGAATTTGTATTTTAAGAACAGTTGAAACAATACCTAAAAACCTTAAAATTTCATGGAACATCACAGCTTCCAAAATCTAACAACAGTCTCCTAACTACAACATTTAACTGTAGAAAAAAAAGGGTGAATTTAGATTTACCACTCATTTTGGAAGTAAATTATCTCAGTCAAATTCCAGGAAAGCAGGCATTTAAGAGACATTATCTTGAAAAAGAACCTGGATTTTGTGAATCACAGTAATAATTGATTTACCCAGTGACAAGCAATTTGGATCAAGTCACTGCAAACAATGCTGTTACACACTATGGCTGGCTGGCAGGGCCACAGCTAGGAACAGAAAAGAGCCTCTTCATTCCCAAAGTTTTTTCAGTGCTCTGAAAATCCTGTGCAGGGAAGCTAGGGCACAGTACTATAAACACAGAGAAGTATTTTATCCTAGTTATTCTAGAAAGAATGACTTAGAAATAATGGAGGACTATCATTAAGAGAACCTAATATGGATCTACACCATTTCAGCTGTACAAATTACCAGTAAACAGGAAATCAGTTGAATAGCCAGAAATACAAATCATTATAAGACCCACAACAAACAAACCCAAAACAGGTATCTGCTCAAGGTGCTATCTATCCAAGAGTCTACCAAAGAGTCCATGAAGCCTACCAGTTTGATTAAACAATGACTTTGCAAGGAAGTCAAATTGGTGTATTCAACATATCTGGCTTACCCAGATGTCATAGCTTGTGAGATACAAAGGCAACCAAACTCAATCACTAGCTACCTCTGCTTTTACAAAGACTATACACATCAAATAGAAATAAATTTCTAAAATCAGATTTCAAACCACTTCAGTCAAACTAGTATAACCTTACGCCTGACATGTATTTGGTCCTATCAACAGTCACTCCAAACTGAAGAGCAAAGACCTCCTGGCTTCTTTATTCAATGCTGAGCAACCAAGCCCAACGACACATTCCTAAAAGTGACAAGGAATCGTGTCCTCTAAAAAAGACCAAACAAAACAACCAAGTAGCTCTGTAAGTGGAAGCCATAATTTTTCATACTACAAAGCAGACAAGAAAATGTTTTCTGAAGCACCTGCTTCTACAATGAAGAAAGAGTGAATATCAAGTCTTTTTTGCATCTATTGAGCCTGTGGTCAAGTTCTGCCATGTGTCTCTGCAGTTATTTGTAAAGTCAAGTCAGAGAAACGGATTGTTTCATTTGACTACACTAAACTATTCCAAACATAACCTAGAAGTAGACAAGATCTTCAAATGTCTTTATGGTAAATAATTCCTCTGTCCCAAATACTGCAGCATTATTTTTAAATTATTAAGTTTCAAACAAAAATTCGGCTGTAAGACAACCTAACAGAATCAAAGAATCATTCAGGTTGGAAAAGACTCTTGGGATCATCGAGTCCAACCATTAATCCTACTCCACAAGTTCACCCCTAAACCAGATCCCCCACCACTACATCTAAGCAACTTTTAAAGTCATCCATGGATGGGGACTCAACCACCACACTGGACAGCCCATTCCAAGGCCAAACATTTAAAAGTGAAAAAGCTAAATACGGAAGGATTTCAGCTCAGTCATTTGATAAAACTTGTGTAGACACCAAAACTCATCCTAAGCCTATACATGCAGGCACACAGTGACCTATCATACACACAGTGACCCATCATACTTAACTTTCCCACTTCCTTCTTTAGCAAGTTTTATATTTTTAAACATTTAGCATAACAGTTTAAAAAACTACTGCTTAAAAACATGTGGATATTAAACTCAATCTCTCTCTGTACACATTGCTACCAAACAGAACAGCTCCAGCACAGCCGCAGCCAACAAACACTGCAGTGACACACACAGGCACAGCTCTAAGTCAGCAGCAGGACATTTGAGCAAAGCTCCCATACCTGGAGTTTAACGGAAGATTAAAACACAAAAAACAGATTATTTCCTCCAACCTGCTGGACTTTTAAGAACCTGCTTAAAAGTCCTACATTGACATAGGTTGATTGACCACAGTTACTAATGGAACAGGAATAAGCATTAAAAACCACAAAATATAATGATTTATATCACGTTTACATCTTGCCTTTCACAGAACTTAAGTGTATTGTCAGCTTCACTGTCACCATTAGGCTTCTCACCTAGAGAGAGGTGGGTGCTGGTCTCTTCTCACAACTAACAAGTGGTAGGACAAGAGGAAACTGCCTCAGGTTATGCCAGAGGATGTTTAGGTTAGACATTAGGTAAAGCTTCTTTATTGAAAGGGTCATCAGACTACAACAGGCTGCCCAGGGAGGTGGTTGAATTGCCATCCCTGGACATGTTTAAAACCCTACAGATAAGGAGGTTAGGGACACAATTTAGTGATAGGTTTGGAACAGTTAGGTTACTAGTTGGAACTGATGATCTCAAAGGCCTTTCTCAAACTAAACAATTCCATAATACTAAAGTAAAAAAGAATAAATCTCCCCTAATAATCAAGAAACTAGTTACAACTCTTGAAAACGACTATGGTTTTTTTAAGCATGAGAATGATAACAAAGCAACAACAAAACATTTTGAGCCTCACAGAGCACGTTGCAGCCATTTGTGATTGGAGTACAACATTCCTAACTGTTGAAATATGTTTTCTTTTTATGATGAAAGTATTTTTTCCAGGAAATCTAAATTTTACTATGATGATTTGCTGTTTAAAAATTGCAAAAAGCTGATTCACAGAGGAAGAACGAACTCAAGTACAAACATATTTATGTTTTCTATTGATCTCTAGTGACAATGGCTCCTCCCCAGCTGAAAGCCAGGAAAACTGAACAGAAGGTAGTAGAGCAGAGGCCTGATTTCACTGATTTACAGTAAGTGGGCTGCAAAGCCTCAATCTCTACTTCATTCTGTTTCAAGGAGCCATATCCAAGTGTGACTTGAGCCAAATTAGCAGTTTACCATTGCTAAAAGAGAAAGGTCATTTCTCTGCCCACTCTCCCCCACTGCTCTTGGCTCTGTGCTCCTGCTGCCTAACTCAAGATAGCTCTGGTACTCCAAGCTGCAATCACAGTGAGCCCACTCAGTTCCTCAGAGGGAGAAAAAAATAATGACTTGAATAAGAAACAGAAAAACCCAATTCTTTCACTAGGACAGGGAGTTAAGTCCGCTCTTCCTGTGAAGAGAAGCTTCAGAACCACTGGTAGATGGAAAGCAAGAGGCAGTAGCAGGAGTATTAACAGCTGCCAATTGTTAATCTGACTAAGGAATCATTGACAACACACTTTAGCTTTTAAATATTCAGGGAAGTCAGGCTCATTAGACAAAGAAAATTATGCTACTTCTAGAAACTGGTAGAGTTGATCCACTTAGAAGGCTGCAAGAGGCAGATTTTTACTTACTTACAAAAATCAAATGTGGTTCCCCACCCGTTATTCAGGGTCACTTTTTCTACATGAGCTTCCCACTGCAGCGACGACCCTTTGCCAATGCCCTAATCACTCAAAGACATCTGTGACCAGATCATCATTACTAATTAGTCATGAAATATGCAAACTGCTTGCACAGATGCACAAGCAAAAAACTTGGGAGAATGAGGCTAAAAAAAAAAAAAGTGTTTTAGAAAAAGGAACCACCACCATAGAGCAGAAAAGGGAATCTCTTCTGAACAATAGGAGCATTAAGATGTGGAAACTGAGAATAAAGCAGAAGATGAATAAGAACTCCAAAGTAGTAGTGCAGGGGAGAGAAGCAAAAAAGGCACAGTTCCTAATGAGCGCTAACAACAGGGCCAATCCCCATCAGTTCTCATAACCAAATGGGCAAGTTAAGTTATGCTTGCTTCCCCTCAGCACTCAAATCTTTTAATTTTTTCCTATAAAAAATCCAGAATTAAATAAGCTTAAGGAGAATTCTAAGAACTATATTCATAGAAAAAAAAAAATTAAGAAGCAACACATGAAAGAACCAGATGACCAAAGCTGTATTATTCTGAGACAGCAATTTCAGAATTCACAATTATCTATAGGAGTAGGATATGAGTAGGTCAGAATGCCTGCTTGGCCATAAGGAAGGGAGGAAAATACTGCTGCTTACAGCTGCCACACATGGCTCTGGGAGGCATTAACAGATGGCTAGGACTGCTTTTCCTTTAACATTATGCAATATTGCTGCAAGGAAGCAATACCATGAGCAGTCAGACGCTCAGATTCTGAAGGCTGATCATGATAAAGAATGCTTAAAGAGAAAACACTAGCAGGTTCTAAAATAAAAACCTAGAAATAAAAGCATCACTTTACATAAAATACCACAGAATACTGCCTTTGTTTCTTAATGAAAACAGAAGAAAATAGTATTTCCTTTTTTTAATTGATGGTTATACTATTTCCATGTCTGTCTGAAGTTGAAAGAATCATGATAAAATTGGAAGTGACTGCAACTATTTTAGGGAAGCTAAATTATAAAACAATCTTTATGTGTTATATTTAACAGGGATTACTGGATGTTTATATTAAATAATTCCTTCCCCCGTATTCGTATGTTAAATTTATCTGTTCATTTGTTAAAACACTGATTTTAGTAAGCTTTCCCAGTTTTCCTCCTACTTTTTAAAAGGTGCAAGAATCCACATATAATTATAATATGCAAATTCCTACAGACACCCACATTAGTTTTTACATAAATACTAGACACCCATGCATTAATAGAAAAATGTTCACAAAATGAACAGAAGCAAATCAACTCATTTCATTCCTACAAAAGACACTGGCATTTTATATTTGTAATGGAAGTTCCTCTTCTGAAGTCCATGATCATTTCCCTACCCTCTCACTCAGATGTACAATGCAGAAAATAACAGAAACAGAAGCTCAAGTGATCATGTCTTAGAGAGACTCATGCTTCAGTATTTACAAACATTTGCTTCTCTAGAAATAGCAGTAAATTTAGGGTAAAACCAGTTACAACTAATCTTGACTGTCACCAAGCAGGAGCAGTCTGATCCTTCTTATATTCAAATTAAGTCCAGATAGAACCCAAAACAAGGGTTCTGTAGGATTGCCTAGGTCCATCAGTTTGAAGATCCAAAGCCCTCAGTAGCTATAAACTCTTAGATTCTCTGAACACAGTGATGCACACACCTTCATTTTAGCAGAAACATACTAGAAAACTTTAATCTAAACCAAATTTCAATCTCAATGCAGATAATGTAGAATACCATTTGGTAAGCTTAACTGGTCATATTATAAACTAGAAAAAAAACACAGTTCAGTGTTTGGCTTGCAAATATATCCCAGACTCACCTTACTTTGACCCTTGCAATTTATGCCGGGGTTCTTCCTGCTCCCATTACAGCATTAAATTACACTAAATGAGTATCACATGACAAAACCCCCTTCTGTTCGATGACAATTCTGTCACTGTTTCCCATTACTTTTCACATGTGAAGACTGTTTCATTCCCTTCCTAAATTTTTGGCCCATTTACATGGTTTCTTGATGTTCCAACAGAAAAAGATGTGTTTATGAAAATCCCTAAAGAAGGCAACTTTAAACACATACACGGTGAGGGGAAAAACCCCTCTATTACTCTAATTTGTCTTTTTTTTTTTTTCAAAGCAAGTTGCACTTTAAGTTGACAATGATTTCTTTAAAAGGCAGCAAAACAGACTGAGAAAAGCCTCATCTCAAATGCGATAAAGCAGACCTCTAGCTGAAAGAATTCCGCCCACAAGCAACAGTCAGCCATCACACAGAATAATCCTGAGTACTTTCCAGTGTAGACCTAATTTTTTTTTACATAATGAGTTAGAGATGCTCAACTAGAGCCTTTAATCCAACCACTCCATGCAGAGGTCACTGACCATGCGACTTAAGCCAGAGCTGGCAATGAGGAACTTTTGTTTCTTAAAATCAAACATCCGTAACTGACTGTTTTACTTGCAGGTGCTTCTGAATTGAACAGTGTTATTATCCTTTAGGTACTAACAGCTTCACAAGAAGGCTTTTCAGAAGGTCCTGTATTTGCACACATAGCATCACCAGCAAGTGTTTAAAACAGCTGTGTTTACTAGAATTTGTAAAGGTTAAAAAAATTAAAAGCTTGAAATACTATGGTTTAAAGCTGAAAGTTTTGGCTTAGTCAGCAACTTACGTTAGCATGTATTTATATGTATTTTGGCTTCCTTTTCAATATTCACAAAAATGAAGTATACTGAGGCATCTGCTTTATTCAGCAAGTATTTGCCAAACCCACACTCAAGTGAGTTTATAGCTAACCCATCTCTGAGGAGAGTGAAAAACTTAGATCAAGAATTAGAGCACTGGCAAATGCACATGATGAAAGAAGCAGTCAGTCTAGGTATGGACCTTCTTTTCTCCCTGGCAGGTACAGAAAAAAAGGAAGTTAGTACAAGTTGTTCTCAGCTCAGTCCTTGTTGAAAACTAATGCACCATTCCCTCTGCAAACCGTGCTCCAAATCAATAACCAATTAAGCCAACTTCCATTCCAACTTATGATACACACAGACTGGTTTATCTACCACAACTAGGAAGTGCAGGAAAGATGCTCCTAATAATGCTGACAGTCCATTTTCTGCAGCACACAAGAGACAGCTTGGTCCGTGGACTGCCAGGAACAGTCCAACTTTATTCAACTCCCAATATTTCAAACTGGTCACACCAGCTCATCTTCTGCCTTCTGTTGGTACTCTAGCACAACAGGCCCTATAATAAGTAGGTTATGTGAGCTGGCAGAGAGTTATTCACGTTTATGTGTTATTTAAGACATTTTCTATTGGTTTACTTCCCTGAACTGGTTCATCCTGGGACCAGACACGCATCACTGGCAGATGTGTGCAGCTGGAAGTGTTAATTTCCACAATCAGGTTAAGTAAAGCTAAAACTGATCTGCCATCAGGAGTGGTCACACTCACATTCTCCAATACCTTTTTACTAGTTCTCACAACAACACAGCAACCGTTTTAGTTAGATCAGGGCAAGAAGTATCCCAATTCACCTACTAGCCATGCAATTGCAAAAGCTAACCCCAGAAAGGTTAAGGGGATTTGTCTGAGCTTCACCCTGGCTTTAGATGACCTTACTCAGTTGCAAACCAACACCTTCCAAAGTGTCCTGACTCTCGTTACTGTGCTCCTGACCTTCCTGAGTCATCTTCATCATCTTCTGCTCTTGAGTAGACCAAAAGGCTCTGACCACAGCACTCTAACTATTGACCATGTTTGGTATCTCACTCCTTACAGAGACAATCACTTCTGAAGACCTCAGGGCATCACACAAGTGTAGAAAGAAATTACTAGATTTCAAAATTGCACAAGACATATTGCAGTCTAACATTACACCATGTAATGGGCTTGACAGGCCTGAGGGTTCCGTTCAGCCCGACTCCCTCTGACTTCAGCAGAACATTGACTTTGTTCTGCAGTCTCAACTCTAACAGACCTTGGTGTTTCTCTCAACTACAAGGATGCTATGAAAGTAAAATCTTTTTCTCATACTCTCTGAAAAGCAGCAAAGAAGAACATGCATGCTGGAATATTATTTATGGAGGCTACTCCCATCTAAACACATCAATACCAATGACATTATTAAGTTTTCAAGCAAACAGCAAACAAATATTTTTGTCTTTAATGCCATAAACTGAATTCTTCCACGTTAAAACAACCCATCCTCCATACTTATAATGTCTCTATACTTTCAGGAGGATGGAGCCAGACTCGTCTCAGTGTCATGTAATGACAGGACAAGGGGCAATGGGTGTGAGCTGGAACACAGGAGATTCCATATAAATATCAGAAGGAACTTCTTCACAGTGAAGGTGACAGAGCACTGGAACAGGCTGCCCAGGGGCGTTGCGGAATCTCCTTCTCTGGAGACGTTTAAAACCCACCTCGACGTGAAATTTTTTCAGTGAGGAGAAACAGAGGAATAATGCTATTATTCCAAACATAGCTTATATGACTTGAGGACGGTTTAGGTAAGCCAGAATAAGATGTTTTGAGTATCAACAAAAGCAAAGTAATATTCAGAATGACAGTCCATCCATGAAACTATCCATGGAAGAGACTTGCTGGTGGATAATTACCTGGACAGGAGTTTCCATTGTGATGTGGTTTCCCAGAAGACCAGTACAATGGTGAATACCGAGTATGAATGTGGAAGTAGCTTTACTGCCACAAGTGGCCCTGGTGTGACTTACTAGAAGAGTGGTCTGTGCTCAAATTCACTCCTGTGACAACTACTCACTCAGACCAATGCCAAACACACAATGATAGAATGAAAGATCACATCTTAACAGGAGACTCAAAAGGCTTAGTAGGACTGCAGATCATAACACCAGTGCAAGGATCTGATAGTCATCAGTGTATTAAATAAACACAGACAGGGCTATATTTGGATAGGTATCTCTCAAGATATAATAAACATATTAAATTCAGCCTAGAAACATGTTTAAGTCTTAGACAGGCTAATTAAATTCGGGGGCGACTTACCAAGCTATACAGTATTATTTTGTTTTTTCCTTTAGAAGCAGTATGCTGGCTATAAAAATAATTAGATCATTTTAAAACCCACAATACTTGCATTGAGAAGGTTGGATTACATCTACAGTCCCCTCTGGCCTCAAAACTATGAGGCTAAGCACAATACATGGAGTAAGACTCAACTTTCCATATTAAACATGCTATTTTGTCTGAGACTTCATGTTTCTGTCCACTTTTTAAAGTTATACAATAAACAGCAACTGATCTTTAAATAAGCTCATAAATGTAAGCTTAGTGCCCAGAGTGATCCTGACTAAACTACAGATTAAGTCCCGTATCTTTAAGGAACAATTAAGAGCAATCAGACCCAATACTACTCCAACAATATAAACAGAATCCCACAGAGAATACAGACAGAATCTAAAATCTGGCCTTTCACTGATATTTTAAAGGGATGAAACTCAAGCCAGAGCTATCTACAATGTTTACCTGTTTTGTTCACACCACCACCAAGGAATAGAAGAACTTCCTAGGAAGTTACAAACTGAATCACAGGGATGAGAAATAAAAATAATAATTAAGGAAGGGTTCCAGCTGGGAAAATTCATGCTAGAGCCCACAGTTCTTAAAAGTTTCTTTCAACTTCACAGAATCATATAATCATAGGGGACTGGAAGGGACCTCAAAAGATCATCTAGTCCAATCCCCCTGCCACAGCAGGAGCACCTAGATCAAGTCACACAGGAACATGGCCAGGTGGGTTTTAAATGTCTCAGGAGATGGAGACATCTTGTTCAGCTGCAAGTTTTTATTAACAATTTTGTTACTACCACCATATTGTTCAGGAAAAACATCTCAAGTCTAACAGATTAACTCCTCAGACTTTCCAGAAGGATGACATTTTGCAATAATGCTCTCTAGCAACTATTTCTGAGATCTATTAGTTAGCCAGCAGCTCTCCACCCATTTGTCATATACTAAGAAATCATTCTTTGAGTAATACATAAGTAATTGATGTTATTTGTTGTACTTTACACCTAAAATTGTATCTATGTGATTTGCTGTTCCACTAGTAATCGTACAACAATACTAGTAGAAAGCAGTGGGATCTACGCCGTCATACTATGCTTAACGTGGGATAAGAACAAAGAAGGCATGTCCTTCAAAACAAGTCTGTTATATAAGTTCCATTTGCTTTTACACAAAAAGAAGGCCCACGAACTCAGTCAGCAAGATACCAACCAAAAGCCACCAAAAGCAGTCCCATCATCAATTTTCTAAGGCACTCATATTTCCAGCAGTTTTTCACAGAATCACAGAACATTAGTTATTGGAAGGGACCTCAAAAGATCATCTAGTCCAATCCCCCTGCCACAGCAGGATCACCTAGATCCAGTCACACAGGA
>JAOXOE010007414.1:0-24825 GCA_028565055.1 Phoeniculus purpureus
GTGATGGGAAAGAGGAGAGAGAGAGATCAGAGGGCGTCTGACACTGGGGTCAGACTGGGAAGACACAGAAGTGCTTTGGTAAATCGATGTGAAACAGGAAGAGCGACCTGGCACGCTTGGCACGGAGCGGTGACGGGCATGGAAGCAGAGCCAAGCACTTGCCAACAAGGTGATGCCTCGTCTGGACCTCCATCAGAAAGATGAGTCCAGTGACAGCAGTGCCCAAGGACAGCAGTGCCCAGGGACAGCAGTGCCCAAGGACAGCAGTGCCCAGTGACAGCAGTGCCCAGTGACAGCAGTGCCCAGGGACAGCAGTGCCCAGTGACAGCAGTGCCCAGGGACAGCAGTGCCCAAGGACAGCAGTGCCCAGGGACAGCAGTGCCCAAGGACAGCAGTGCCCAAGGACAGCAGTGCCCAGGGACAGGACTGTCCAAAGCCATCACAGTTTTCTAGAGTCCAGGAACCACTGTGGAGACCTGCTGGAGGCTCCAAGCGAGGCTGCAGCTGCAAACAAGGCGCTGGGAAGGGTCAGGAGCAGAATGGAAAGGGCTGAACAACTCTACCCCCTCTCGCCAGTGAGTGCTGCAGCTCACCTGGGCACCGCCTGCAGCCTCTGAGAGGGTTCAGCCATGGAAAGAAGCTACAAGGGTTCGCAGGCTGTAAAATCCACCCCCAAAAGCAGCTGCTGGGCTCTGCAGGAAGATGCTGTAGAAGAAGCAGGGGGAGGAAGCAGAGAGGTCTAAAAAAGGAGCAGCTTTGCAGGCTCTGCCTCCCAGCGATGGCCAGGGAGAGGCTCTGAGGACCCCAGGGTGGGTTAGAGCAGGTTTGCAGGGGCTGCAGATCACCTGGGGCTGGGGTGTCCCTGCTCCTGGCCAGCACAGAGGTGGGCAGAGCACACGGGGTCTGCAGCACCGCTGGCTCTTGCCCAGGTGACAAACATCCACTATCTGCCCTACAACAAGAGGCACTTTGGGGGGAGATAAGTGCTTTCGGCGCGGGCTGTGGGGCGCAGGGCAGGGCAGGGATGGGGCAGATCTATCTCCTCCAGCCACACGTGGCTTCGGGCAACTGGCAGGACAATGATACTGGGGGTGTCTGGGCTCCAAGGAAGACCTGTGCTGGGCTTGTCTCCTGCCCAGAGGACACAGAAACACAACCACCTCTTCCCCAAGATGATCAACACTGAAACCTCCTGAGTGTTTTGCTTTGTGCCGGCTGATCGCCCCCAGTGTGGTGCAGGGAGCACAGCAGGAGGTGGGCAGAGCCGCCCCGGGCACCGGCTGTGCCCGCCCTGGCTGCCTGCGAGCACAGGCACCCCCAGCTCTGGGGAAGAGCATCCCACATAACTCAGCTCGGTGGGCACTTCGCTCCAGGGAGACATGTCCTGCTGCTGGTACCCCGGGATGCTCCATCCCCTCCGCTCTCCTGCTGCCTCTCTCTCGAGGGGGCAGTTACCTCTGGAGCGTTAGCAGCTCCAGAGCACCAGGTCCCCCATTCCAGCAGAGATTTACACCCCTGGAGAGGTGGTTGGAGCTGATGTGAAGATGGATCAAAGCTGGGGAGAGACTACAAAGGAATCAGGTGTGGGGGCAGGAGGTCTCAGCCTGGATCCAAAGGCGAATGCCCATAGTGGAAGGTCACAACAAGTCCTCCAGGCGTTTTGGTGGCCGGGAAGGGTCAGCTCAGCTGAACGAGGCTCTGGCAGCTCCTAGGTGGTTTTTCACAAGGATTTGCAGTCCAGGAACGCTTGACCCTGGGAATTATTTTTCCCTTTGCCTTCAAACCCAGGCTTCTTTCAAACACAGGGTTGCACCTCGTGGGCTGTGCTGAGGAAAATCACCTCAGACGCTGCCAGAGGCGGCTTTTCAAGAGCAGTTTCTCCATCTGCAAGAGAAGGACCTGGCTGCAGCCTGCGATGCCCACTGAAAACTCAACCACTCCACTTGAAACAGGGGGTTTCAACCTTTTACCAGCTCATCCCTGCACTGACATGTATTGACTGGTGGAAACCGTGGAGCTGCTGGTCCTGGCTTTCCGGGGCTGCACAGCACCAGAATGACCCCAGCGCGTCAGGGGGCTGCGCCAGCCGCTCTCGTTTCATCCTTTGAATGAGGAACAAGACCACAGAGTCACAGAATGTGTTGGGTTGGAAGGGATCTGCCAAGGGCATCCAGTCCAATTAATTCCCTTGCACCAAGCACGGCCAGCACTCACCACACCAGGTTGCCCAGAGCCCCGTGCAGCCTGACCTTGAGTGGCTCCAGGGATGGGACCTCCAGCACCTCTCTGGACAGCCTGTTCCAGGGATCCCTCACCCTCAGGTTCAACAACTTCTTCCTCCTGTCCAGCCTCACTCTGCCCTCTCCCAGTTTCAAACCAGGACCCCTCATCCTATCATTCCTTGTCGTTGGGATCAGCCTTCCCCAGCCCTCTGACAGCCCCTTTCAGGCACTGGAAGGTCACTACAAGGTCCCTCCGGAGCCTTCTCTTCTCTCAGCCTGTCCCCAGCGCAGTCAGCATCCGGGCAGCCACGGTGCACAGTGCTAGATGGGTGCAGTATCACACAGCAGCTGTTCGTACTCTGCCTGCTGGCGCTGGGCTGCTGCTCCGAGACGCTCCCTTTGGTGCCCCTCTGGCCCACAACAGCCACGTTGTGGAGAAGACAGCAGCTGCCACAACAGCGCTGTGCCTTCTGCAGTAGATCCAGCGACACTTCTTCCCCTCTAGCAGAGGAGTAAACCCAGGGCATTAAGTATTTGGCTCTCTTCTTCTTAAGCTGCATCTGCTCCCACTGGAACCTGAGGTCAGGAGGCACCAGTGCAGCACTGGGGAGCTGCGGTTGCTTCTCCACAAACTGGGGCGTTTGTGCCCCTGTCCTCGGTGGCCAGGAAGCTCCTACTGGAGTATCAGTGAGCTGGAAAACATTCCTGTCTCTTCCAGCAGAATCGTTTGGTTCATGAGCTTGTGGGCAAAGGAGGGTCCACAGGGTGTGGGGCAGGGGCTGTCAGCTTCAGTGGGAGCTTGGGGGGACAGCCAGGTTTCTATAGAATACCTGAGCAGCCAAGAAGCAGGTTAACAGGGTCCCAGGCAAAGAGCCTCACCCCCACAGGGACTGAACCATCCACGGGGACTGCACCCCTAAGCTCCTGCTTTATGGGTGGGAAAAGCCCAAGGCTCAGGCAGCACCAGCTGCTGCCCACAGTGGGCAGGAGGCAGCGGGGCTGCAGATGCTGATGCTCTCCCAAGTTCCCTCTACTGAAGCAGACAATCCATCCAGACCTTCGGATGGAGAAGTCGCTGCCCTTGACACTCTCCTGCCACCATCAGCACCCAGTCCCTGCTGGGTTCCTCCCATCCCAAGCTCTCGCTGGACTGGTCAGTGGTTTCCTGGGTGAGAAGCAGGCGTTCCCTGCAGGTGGGGAGATCCCATCCCTGGAGAGGTCTCAAAGCCCTGGAGAGGTCTCAAAGCCCTGGAGCTATGGGGTGAGGGACAGGTGCTAGTGGGGCCCTGGCAGTGCTGGGGGAGAGGTCGGACTTGATGATCCTAATCATTAAACCATAGAATCATAAAGGTTGGGAGAGACCTAAAAGACCACCGAGAGCCACCAGGTCTCCCCCACCCAGTGAGTTTTGTGAAGCAACTTCACTCCAGCACCCAGTGCATTTTGCTCTGCAGCTGCAATCCCAAGTTTTGCATCAATTCTTCATCCTGCTGACCATTCCCCAGCCAGCGACACCCAACCAAGCCGGGGAGGGAAGCAAAGGGACCCTCCCAGGTTGCTGGCACCCGGTGGCGGGAGGGCGGGTGCCTGTGGTGGTTCCATCTCCACCAGAAGCTGTGAGGGCTCAGCAGCACCACAGAAGCACCATGTGGGGCTGCCTCAGCACCACCAGCACTGGAAACCAGTGACACAATCACAGAACACTGGGGATTGGAAGGGACCTCGAAAGATCACTCAGTCCAGTCCCGCTGCCAGAGCAGGATCACCCAGACCAAGTCGCACAGGAGCAGGTCCAGGCGGCTTTTAAATATCTCCAGAGAAGGAGACTCCACTTCTGGCACAGAATGACTGGGGGAGAAGAGATTCCTGTGGCTCATCCTCAGCCCTGCCCACTCGTGTGAGGCTGTGCCGAGCTGTGCAGCTCAGTCACGGCTACTGATTTTGAGGTGACCTGAGGAACCCAGTTCCTGAGGCTCCATGTGGTGGTGTCCAGCGCCGGGTGCTACTCGCCTTCATCTTCTCCAGCTGACCCAGTTCTCAGCAGCAGCAGCAGCAGCAGCAGCAGCAGCAGCAGCAGCAGCAGCAGCAGCTCTCCCAGGGCGCAGCACCGCTCTATACACTCGGGCTGCTTCTGCAGGCTCCAACCAGTCACTTTCTCAGCTATTCCGGGTGCTGGCAGGGCTTTAGAGAGGCAGCTCTCATCCGGCTCTCCGCTCCAGCAGGAGCAACCGCGGCCGCAAGACGCTGGAGCGGTTCATATTTTATAGAAACCACGGGGCCAAAAATATGATTCAAAGGCTCTGGCTGGAGCCAGGAAAAGCAGCAGCTCGGCTGCGGGGCTCTGCCAACAGCCCTCTGCTGCAGATGCATCAGCAGCACCCAAGCGCTTGGGTCGGTGAGCGCGGAGCTGCCTCCTGACTTGTTCATCACCGGCTCCGAAGCACAAGAAGTGTCTCTCTCCAATTTCCTTTTGGCTCCTCAACCCCCACCCCAACCCCAGCCCGTGGGGCTGGATTCCTTGGACCCACACTGAGCACAGCAAGCTCCCTCCTGCGATGATGCTCTCGGCACGTTCAGCAGATGCTGCTGCTGCTGCTGCTGGCTGAATTCTTGAAGTTTAAGGAACAAATCTTTTATAGATTCAAATATTAAAAATATATTTTAAAGGGAATCCAGCACCTTTCAGTCATCCAGGAGGGACTTCACTCAACCCCTGCAGGAACGTGGGGTTCACGGCGCTGACGGTGGGGAGGTTGGGGTGGGATCACTCAATTGCTCACAGCTCAAATTTACAAGGGGGAACAATTTTCGCTGACCAAACAACAGCTGAAGCAGCTGCTGGGTTTGTTTTGCTGCAAAACGAGGCCACAGCCAAGCGCTGCCGCTGCCCTATCGCTTCCCTTCCACACAGACCCAACCCAGCATCACCCCGATGGATGAGCAGCTCGGCTGTTCCCACTGGTCCCTGCAGGGCTGTGTCTTGAAGAGATATTTTTAGGGTCTGGCACAGGTTCCAACAGTGGGGGAAGCTGCCGCTGGGCTCCGCAGAGATCCCCTATAATTATCATTAAAACCCCCGAGCGTGTGCACAAGGCTCCCTCCTCCTTTTGTTCCTCCAGGACTGTTCTTTGGGATGGACCCCTGCGAGTGAACCCGCTGTGACACCGGCGCAGCGAAGCGGGAGGGTGATGTGCTGAGGCGACTCCGCAGCTCTGCTCCTGCCGGCGCTGCTGCTGGGGGAGCAGTGGGGAACGGTGGTGTGAGAGCTCTGCCTCGTCAGTGCAGCCCACCCACTGAAGAGCTTGGGCTCGGGATCGCCTGCGGTGCCCAGGACCCAGCTGCCGGTGTCCCCGGTTGCCCTGCAGCACAGCGGGGAGCTGCTCTGCCTCAAAGCAGGAGCTGCGAGTTCAATGGGAGGGCTCTGCCGAGCGGCTTCTGCATGAGCAGGATTGAGCCACTGCCTTTGGTGGGAGTGTGGCAGCTCCTCTGTGTGTGTGTGCGGTGCAGGGGGGCCGGCGACCGCCCGCTCTCAGCTCCCCGTCACTATAGCAACCCGGATATTCATCATCCCATCTGATGCTTCATCCCTGCCAGCCAACCGGGGCTGATGCAGAGCGACGAGCGAAGGCTTCGTTCACTGCCTCCCGTGCTCGCTGCACCCCGGATAACCCCCCGAGAAGCTCCTTCTGCATGAATTCCCCTGTCAGAGGGGTTTTTTGAGGTGTACTGGGGAGGGTCCTGCTCCAGCCGAAGCGCCGGCGCAGGGGACGGTCGGGCAGGGTGTCACCATGACCTACTTAGTGCAGGATGAGGTGACATCATGCAAAATTGCCAGTGGCTTCCAGCTCCTCTGGACCACTCTGTCCAGTGGTGATGCTGCACTGGATTGATTCCGAAGGCAGATTCCCAACAAGGAGACACCCCCAGCCGTGGGCACGACCTTGCTCTGTCAGCAGCAGGGATGTCTCCCCTCCTCAGCTCCTCTGACCTGGAACCTCTGTGCTTAATTCTGCCTCTTCAGCTCCAGCTCCGAGCTGAAAACCTGGATTCTTCTCCTTTTCTAATAGAAAGGGGAGAAATGAGCTCAAGCTTCAGGGGATAGAAGATGCCATGAAAACAAGAAAGAGAAGAAGGGCTGCAGTGCTGCCTCCTCCTGCCAGAGAGGAGCCCCTGGCCACCCTCCCTGCGCAGGGCAGAGATTTTTAGGGTTCTGGTATCAGAAGAAACTTGCACAGACAACCAGCAACATGCAGGAGCCTTTTCCCCAGGGATGTGGGGAGCAGGAGGGCTGCCCAGCCCTGGCATCTGCATGGCCAGCAAGAGCAGCAGGCTGGCTGTGCTCAGGTCCTGCCAGTGAGAGAGGACGAGGGGCTCCTCCTCTGCCAGCAGCCACAGGGTGATATTTCAGCTGAGGAAGCTGAATCATCCTTCAGCTGCTGACAGGCTTGTGCCCTGACGGGGAGGAGTCACACCGAGGTCTCCCTCCTGTTCAAACATCTCCATGGCCCCAAGACAAATCACCGGAGCACAAGGATTTTTCCAGCCCATGTCCACCCCACTGGGAGCCAGTCGATGGGGAAGGTGGGGATGCTGAGGGCATCTCACCCTGCCGGGAGCCTGGCAGCTCCAGACACGTTTGGGACCCCACTGAACCAGGCTGGGAGGGTTCATGGGGCAGGAAATGATGGACAGGAAGGGGAAGAGGAAGCAACAAGTCAGGGTAACTCAGGGCACAGAGCTCTCATTGCTCCATCACCGGGTTTTAACTTGTGAACCAACTGCCACTCCCCTCTCATCCTGTCCTGGGGCAGGAGAGTGCCCAAGGCTCCACAATCCTCCTTAGGAAGCAATTTTAAACACAAGGGAAGCTCAGAAGGTCAAGGGGAAGCTGAGGAGCAGTTTGTACCAAGGCTGGGGCTACTGAAAGAACCAGTGAGAAGAGGCTGCGGTTTCAGGAACAAGTAGCCACACGGCAGGAACTTGGTGCCAACACCCCCATGGGCCACCAGTGCAGCCCCAAAGGCAGATGGAGTTTTAGGGATGATGTCTGAAGAGCTCTGAAGCTGCTCTCAGGAGGTGACGGCCTGAGGCACCTCGTCTGCACCCAACTTCCCCAGCAATGTGATGGTGAGGTTTTGGCCTCTGTTTCCCAGCACAAGGTAGTCAAATGATGGGGACTGTGGGTCATGAGCCCAGAGGAAAGTCTGGACTGGAGAAAGAAGACGACAAGAGCAATAACTGCAGCAGGGGGGACAAGCTGAGGAGGAAATGGGAGGTGGCAGATATGACAGGAAGGAACAGAATCCCAGATCAGATTGGGTTGGAAGGCACCTCAGAGACCACCCAGTGCCACCCCATGGGCAGTGTCACCTCTCAGCAGACCAGGGTGCCCAGAGCCCCATCCAACCTGGCCTTGAGCACTTCCAGGGATGGAGCAGCCACAACCTTCCTGGACAACAGAAGAAGGTTGTTGGACCCTCAGGCTTGTGAGCAGCCTCCACTAACATCAGACGTTGCTTCTGCTGCCTCAAAAACTGTCCATGTGGGAAAGCCCAGAGAGTCTCACAGAATCCCAGAAAGATTGAGGCTGGAGAAGCCCTCAGAGCTCTTCCAGCCCAGCCCAGGAGCTAACATCACCCCACCGGCCACACCAGGTCACTAAGGGCCACAGCCAGGCTGTCCTTTAACTCCTCCAGGGATGGCGACTCCACCACCGCCCTGGGCAGCCCATGCCAGGGGCTGATCTCCCTTTCCACGAGGAGGGACTTCCTAACATCCAACCTAGCAGCTTCAGCCCCTGCCCTCTCATCCTGGTGCTACAAACCTTCAGGGAGTTGTAGAGAGGGAGAAGGTCCCCCCTGAGTCTCCTCCAGGGTAAAACACCCCCAACTCCCCCAGCATCTCCTCATCAGACTGACTCTCCAGTCCCTTCCCCAGCCTCACTGGTCTGAGAGTCCCAAACATTCCCTCTGTGTCCTTAACGTGGAGATTCACGATGCCCTGAGGTGCCATGGTCTAGCCTTGAGCTCTGTGGTAACGGGTTGGACTCGATGAGGTCTCTTCCAACCTTGGTGATACTGTGACCAAGGACAGGGCTTGGGCTCCACAGGGGAAAGCAATGTTTCTGCTGTGCTAGCCAAGCAACAGGCAGGATGCTCAGTGGGTCCCGACTGTTCCGAGAGGCTGGGCAGCCAACTCCCATCTCCTTACTGCAGTCTGCTGCTGAGGTGTCACTTGTGCAAAGGGAAAGGGCTCCGAAGCTGCTGGCACTTCTCCTTGCCTTTGTTCACCGATCCATCAGCACAATTCACACGGGCAGGGAGAAGAGGCAACTTGCTGTGAAGAGAGACAGCTCTGCCTCATTTAAATCCCTGACCTATTTCTGCTTTCCCTTTGCCTAACTTATTCAACGAGCAGCCTGGATGTGCAGAAATAGCTGAGATGACTCTGTTGGATCATGTGAAAAAGCCTCGAGGCACCGCCAGCAGAGACAAACAGGTGCAGAGACTCAAAAGGGTTTTGCTTACAGGGATGAAAAGTTCTGAGGGGTCTGCACGCCGCAGGACTGAGCCCACCACCCCCAGCACTTGCACTCCCCTCGTGACGAGGTACAATTGTCACTGCGGGGCGTTAGGTGGCTCCTCAGAGGACAGCACCCACGTGAGGATGAGGCAGACGGAGCTCAGCGAGTGCCTGTTGGCAGGTGAGCAAAGCCCCCCACGGGCTGAGCGTCACCTTGGCTCAGCAGGGTGAGCTCGTGGTGGAATCGCAGCCTCCTTCAGCATCCCTGCCCCATCAGACCTCAGGAGCACAGTGCAGTGGGTGCAGCGAGGCAAGGCCAGGGGAAGGTGCAGGAGCTGACTCAGAGAGGACAGAAGCGCTGGGGAGGTGATGGAGGAGGCTGAGTGAGGGCTTGTGACCCAGCAGTGGGGCTGTGGGTGCCCTGCATCTCCCTGGGTCTGTGTGAGCAGGCTGAGGATGGAGCTTCCCAGTGCAGGCACGCTGCTGGGCACAGTGAAATGCTTCTCATCTGCTACTGGCACCAACTGCCTTCTCCGCTGCGAAAGAATCCATCCTTCTTCCTATCTTCCCCTGCAGCCAAGGGCAGGGTTTGCACTTCAATGCTATTTCTGTTGCTGACCCTCTCTCCTTCCCACCCCTGACCTGCTGCTCCACGTAGATGGGAACCAGTGCCAAGGCCTGGCATTACTGGGCAGCTGCAGACAGCTTTGCTGCAGCGGCTCCAGCAACGCTGCCATCGCCCCAACCACTGGGACCCTCCTCCCTTCACACTCATCCCTTGCCTTCGGGAACGCCTCACAGGGCTTCTGCGATGCACTGCTGTGATGGAGGAAACTGGACCCTCTGCTCTGCCCTGCTGACACCTCACCTGGAGTCCTGTGGCCACTTCTGGAGCCCCCAAAGCCAGAAGGATGAGGAGCTGTTGGAGCAGGTCCAGAGGATGCCACGAAAATGCTCAGAGGGCTGGAGCCCCTCTGCTCTGGAGACAGGCTGAGGGAGTTGGGGCTGTTCAGTCTGGAGAGGAGAAGGCTCCAGAGGGACCTCACAGCAACCTGTCAACCCCTGAGAGGGGCTGTCAAAAGGCTGGTCCCAAGGGCAGGGAACGATAGGACCAGGGGTCATGGTTTGAAGCTGGAAAAGGGCAGAGTGAGGCTGGACAGGAGGAAGAAGTTGTTGAATCTGAGGGTGAGGGATCCCTGGAACAGGCTGCCCAGAGAGGTGCTGGAGGTCCCATCCCAGGAGCCACTCAAGGTCAGGCTGGCTGGGGCTCTGGGCAACCTGGTGTGGCGAGTGCTGGCCCTGCTTGGTGCAGGGGGGTTAAACCGGATGCCCTTTGGAGGTCCCTTCCAACCCAACACACTCTGCGATTCTACAACCCACTACAGGGTTTGAGGCTCCTTCAGAAACGTCTCCAAACCCAAGTGAGCTGCTGGAAGAGTCAAGCACAGCACAACCCCCCCTGAGCTTTCCAGTCCATGCAGGACACGAGTCGCTTCTCAGGGCTGGGGGAAGGCTGAGGAACTGCAATCCCTGTCTGGAGGTACCACCATCGTACCCATCGCTTGGTTGGCAGATGATCAGCTTCTGTATTTCACAGTCTGTGCTGGGAGAAGCCGGCAGATTTCCACATGGCCCTGAGAAATCTGCTGCATCAACCAAATGCCTGCAAAGGCACGGCCACCAACAAATCAAAGACCCGGTGCTCCAGCTCTCAGCAGCCAACTCTTTTGCTGCAGTCATTCCAGCTGAGCAAAATATCTCCCCTCACCTCAGTGTCTAACCAGCTTGTCCCCTCCTCTGGGATAACCAGAGCTAAATCTCTCACACTGCTCTCTGTGAGAGACTGAGCTGTGAATGGGGGGAAAATGAGATGCAAAGCAAATGCTTCCACCAGTCCCAGATTAACTCTTGGTTCCAAGGCCATCACAGTGTCTCAAGAGGCCTCCTCGGTGTCTTCTGAAGAGCTGCTGCACTGACTAGATAAGGTGCCACCACTGTGCAATAATCTCTGGCTGAGGAGCGGCTCCTCTCGTCCCCACGTGAGCTGGTGGCTGCAGAGCTCAGCGGCAGCATCATGACATGAAAGGGGTGTCTCCAAGCCTCATCTTCACACTCCCTAATCCTTTGCACTGACCTCACAAACAAGGGATGCTCGTCACTCTAATTTTAATCGGAGGATCTCGGGGCTTCTGCAGCCTAAGTCGTCGTTTCCGACGGCCGGGGGCAGCTGCTGAGGGGGAGCAGTAACTCAGATAAAAACCAGCTCTCGCGCAGCAGATCTGGTCTCAGCCTTGTGACTCTCCCTTCCTGTCTGCAACGGAGTCAGCTCGTTTTCTCCCCCCTTCACAGTCCCAAAGGTTCCCTTTTCTAGCTCCCACAGCTCCATGAGCAGAGCAAACCAACGGGAAGACAGCTGAGACCCCCACGGCATCAGCTAGGACCACGGAGACGCCGGCACGACGACAGGGCAGTGGGACCCCTGACAGAGGAACCTGTGGTCACGGAGCAGGGAGTGTGGAGCTGTGCTGTCCACACATCAGAAGGAGGGAGCACCGGTGCAACCCCGGGGTGGGAAGTGCTGAAGCTCTCCCTGATCTCATCAGCCCTGGCGCAGATCCCGAGCTCTCCAAGGTGATGGCTGAGCGACCAGCCAGGAGCCGGGGATTGAGCTGCACCGCCGGTGACACCGCGGCTTGCGCAGCACAGCCTGCTAGGGCGGGTGATTAGAAGGAGCTGCCTGACCTTGGGCTCGATGACAGCTAAGTCAGGCAGGTTTCTCCAGGGCTACAAACCTGCCCTGGCCGCTCACAGGCTTATCCAGCTCACCGAGAAGCAGAGGTCGGGGCCAACCCACTGCTGCTGAGCGCAGTGCAGCGGCGCTGGTGTGAGGCAGCCTGACACAAATCTGCCTGCAAATGCTCTTAAATCTCCTCCTGGGCTGTGCTGGGGCACTGCCCAGGTCGGGCTGCTGGTGTCTCATCAGCCTGCCCAGGTCTCGATACCAGAGGGAGATACAGACCCTTTTCCAGAGCAGCATGTCCTAAGGGTGAGGAGACTCACTTGATTCTTTGCTGGCCATCTGCGTGTTCACTTGGCTCCTGGGAGGAGCTCGCCGCCAGAAAGTGCAGCACAGCCGTGGCTCAGTCCTGCAGCACAGGAGGGAGGCAGCTGGAATGACTGGCTCCGTGTCTAAACACTTGATCAGGAGAAAGGAGCTGCTGACAGGTGATCAAGGCTCCTTGGCCGGAGTAAACACTGAGCTCACTAACTGGAGCTGCTGCTTACTCCTTCCCTGCTCCTGTCCCTCCCATCAGGAACTGAGCTGTCACCAGCAAGAAGTCGAGGTCATTAAAGCTCAGTCCTCAGCAACTCCAGGAGCAACCACAACATTTTGCAATGGTTTTTCATACCCTCTGTGAGCGCTGGGCTCTCTGAAGCTGTGACGCCCCGGGTGCTGCTGCAAGGACCAGAGGTGAGGTTTGCTGCTGACACTGGCAGGACCAGGGCTGCAGGATCCCCCAGCACTGGATCGCGTCCGGGCAAAGGAGACTGCAGCCAGCAGCCTTGTAAGTACTGCCACAGCTTCCAAACTTTCATGTTGGCATCAGAGAATCACTCAGGTTGGAAAAACCCTTGAGAGATCATCAAGTCCATCAATAACCCAGCTCTGCCAAGGTCGCCACTAGCCCTGATCTCTCAGCACCACATCTAAACAATCTTCAAACCCCTCCGGGGCTGGTGACTCAACCTCCTCCCTGGACAGTCTGTTCCAAGGGCTGATGGCCCTTTCTGTGAGAAGTTTCTTCTTCTGTCCAACCTAAATTTCTTCTTGAGGCCCCTGGATGAGGGACCAGCACCCACCTCTCTACGATGTCCCTTTAGGCAGTTGCAGAAGGGGATAAGGTCTCCCCTCAGCAAAGCTGAGGGAACCTGTGTGAAACCCAAGCGGGGGCTACATCAGCTCCTCCATAAGCACCCCGTGACACCAAACCAGTCCAGTTGTAACCAACCCTTTCACATCCTTGTGCCACGGGGACCAGTCACACATCCAAACCCTTCCAGGAACTGCCATGAAGCCTGAAACCAGAGGTGTGAAATGAGAGGCAGAAAGGTCTCACCCTGTGGATTTTGCTCTGCTCCTTGGGTGACCACAGGCTAATTATCACCTTCTCCTCCAACCCCACAAACTGGGCAAGTGGACCCTAAATACTGTAGATCTGCTCCAGCGATAGCTCCCACTGCAGATAAAGGAGCTGAATGGTAACAGGAGACGGTTAACAGCCTGACATGGAAAGTTAACCGGCTGTGGGACTTACAAACCATCCTCCAGAGCCTGCTGGAGCAGCAGCCCAGAAGGCCAAGGCTTGATAGAACAGCTGCTACAACCCATTAGGAGCTGGATTAGGTTTCAGAGGTGCTCTGGATGAAACTGGGAGCAGGGGCTGAGCCGCTCACCCCAGCCCCCTGCTGCCATCTCTTCTGACAGACAGGCTCTCGCTGCCTCCCGGTGCGATAAGAGATACGAGATGTTCCAAACCACCACCAGAGGAAGGAGAAGTCAGCTCACACCCTCCCTACTCCCCAAAGACCAGGCTGGCAGCCGGGCACACAGCCTCCTCTCAATATTCCCCGACAGAAGGCAGGACTAGGAAACAGTTTGTTCGACGCCCCGGCCAAACCAGCCCCCTCCGTGCACAGGCTGCAGGTCTAGAGGAAACCAGCTGCTCTCTGGAACTCAAGATCCCAAATCAGAGAGGATGCTCTGGGGACCAGCACTAATCACTGGCTTTGGCTAGCAGGCTGAGACAGGAGAGCACCCAGAGGTGCTGCCCAGCCCTGGTTTTGCACAGAGCAGAGGCTTCGCTTCAGCTCGTGGCATCACCGAGCAGCCTCTCAGAAGTTCAGCAGGGACACAGGCCCTGGGTGTTGGCCTGGTGGGCACCAGTTCCAGGGCTGGAAGCACCAGAGAGAACCGTCTTCGTAGGCTCTCTCTGCTGCTCCTGCATTCCCAAGAGAGTTTGAGGGAGCTGGAGCCCCTGTTCAACCGTGGGGACACAGGACAAACTGCAGAGCAGCCCCTGTGACCCAGCTGCTCCACATCCTCTTTTGCAGAGGAAACCACAACCCACATCTGGCCTCACTATAGACTGGGGTGGCCACAGAGTCCGAAGCTGCTGGTCACAGCTTTGACGAACGCTGTCATCTGGACTTGTTCCTCTACAGGAGGAGCAACTGCAGATGGGTGCCAGCAACACCTGCTGCTGGGTCTGACTGCAGCCCAACGTGGTCTTTTCTTTCCGGGTTTCTTTGACAAGGAAAAGGCAAACGGCAAGTGAAGGCTGCCGCCTGGCCAGGAGCCTCAGAAGGGATTTTCCAACATTTTTCCTTTTCAAAAGGTCGGAGGAGCAAGGAAAAGCCCTCTGGTGACCCCGGGTTTGTCATGAAGGGGAAACCCTCAGCAGCGCTGTCCTGCCCGTGTCTGTGGGTGCTGCTCTCAGACCCCAGACCTCCGCAGCCCTTCCCGTGCGTTTTTCAGTCACTAGCTGCAGGTCCTTTCTCCAGCTCTGGAGGAACAGAGGTTCCTGCAGCCCGTGACACAGGTCAGCAGCCCAGCAGAGCTGTTATTGACAGGACTCAGCCAGTCACTGGAGGTGGAATGGGCACACTACCCCCTCCCTGTGCTCCCAGCTTCTGGCTGACCCAGAAAGCGAGAGGTGCTCCAGTTAGGGCTGCTCTCAGCAGAGCTCAGCGCAGCCCGGAGCTGTCAGCTGGAAGGGATCGCTGAGGCTGCCTCCTTCAAGCTCCTCAAGTCAGATCCATGGAGCTGAAGGCTCCGTGAGGGGGTGACTTAGGAGAAGCAGCTGTTGTCTGCTAGGTGCTGTTTTGCAGCCTGTTAAGGACAAGAAGATGCTGATCCTAATGCAGATGGAAGGAAGGAAGGATTGGAAGACCCCTCACTTGGGATGGAGGCAAGCCGGGGAGGAGAGATCTCCTGTATCCCAGGGGACCTACAAAGGAATAAAGAGCAGTGGGCTGGGGAAAAGGAAGGGGTTGATGGATTCACTGCGGCGCCGAGGCAGCTGCTGCAGTGCTTTCAGAGCCCGAGATGTGCCAGAGCCCACTCATGATGCTGGAGCATCTCCTGAACAAGGAAGAGCACTGGAGGAAGCAGGGGCAAGTGGCTCCTGGCAGAGGGATGCCCAGCTCGTTCCAAACCTCAGGGCAGAGCCTTCAGCTTCAGGAGGATTGCTGGGGTTGCTGAGACTGCCGGCGTCTCCTGCCTGCGAAACGCTAGCCTGGGGGCGACTGCTCTGGCGGAGATTCCTTCCTTTACTCGCTGCCTTTATCTCTTTTCCTCATCTGCAGGATCCAAAGGAGACGACAAACAAAAGGGATGAGCTGTCTGCTGCCTGGCTGCACCAGGACACAGACAAAAGCGAGAAGAGGGTGCTGAGCTATTTAAAGCTGCCGCCTCCTCGATTCCTAGGGGTGGAATTTTACCTCTGCAGCGTTGATCGCTTTGCAGGAAGGTTTTGCAGCCTGCTCATACAAAAATGATCATTAAACCCTAAATTAAACCGAAGCCTAGTCGATATTTTCCATTTCGATCGGGCGCCGAATCCAGAGGAGCCAATTTGCTGCAGAGATTTACTGGCTCTTTCCTCGCAGCTTCATTCCAACCAAAACTCATTCAAATCCAAATGCTGGTTTTTCACACGGCGAGGGGGTGGGAACCCCTCTGACAACTGCCTTAGGCACCATCCCTTTGCTCTGCAGCATCCGGAGACCTCCCGTGAAAAGGATCCTGAAGTACCGCGATCGGTTCGATGAGTGAATCCACAGGCGAGTTAGTGCTGCTCCTGTCAGCGCACCAAGAATTAACGGGGACAATTAACGGGGAGGGCTGGCAGCCCTCCAGTCGTATTTACAGACTGAAGTCTGAGAGGAACCCCCGCAGCTGACATCTCACCTGCTCTGGTTCTTCCCACCTCTATGAGTTTGCTTTGCAAGAAGAGCAAATGCTCCGAAATCGAAGATGCTCCAAATCAGCAGCACAAAGGCTACAGGCTACTGCTAAATGCCGGAGTCTTTGGTACCCCAGGAGCCCACAAAGCCCATCTTCTGAGAAGCCGCCTCTGTTTAGGTCACAGCTGGTTTTTGAAAGGCCAGAATAGGAGTATTCCAGCCCACCTGGCCTTGGGACAGACAAGAGAATCACAGGACCATCAAGGTTGGAAAAGCCCTTCAAGATCATCAAGTCCAACCATCGACCCTACAGCCCCCAAGCACTAACCCATCTCCCCAAACCCCCTGGCTGCCTGGTTGTTGAACCCCTCCAGGGATGATGGTGCCTCCACCCCCTCCCTGGGCAGCCTGTAACAAGGCTCTTGCTGGGAAGAAGTTTTTCCTCAAACCCAACCTGGCACAACCTGACCCCACTTCTCTTCTCCTATTGCTAGTCCCTAGGGAGAAGAGGCCAACCCCCGCCTCACTGCAGCCTCCCTTCAGGTAGTTGTAGAGAGCAGTGGGGTCTCCCCTCAGCCTCCAGGCTGAGCAGCTCAGTTATCTCTGGGTGCCTGGGCTGGAGCCATGGTGAGGAGGTGGCACGTTGGGAACGACGATGGTCTAACGAAGCAGGGGCTGTCTCAGCACTTGCTCTGGTGAAACGGAATGAGTCGCTGGGTTTTGATGCCATCAGGCAGTGGCTCCTGACAGAACCTGGAGCACGATCAGGCTGCATGGATAAGCGTTTCCAAGTCATAAATGGACTTCTCGTTCATGAAACGGCGGTAAGGTGCTGTAGGGCTGGTGACTGACAGCCAGTGCCGGCCCTGTCTGCAGAAGGAGAGGGAGCAGCTCTCGCTCTGTGCCAGCTTCTTCCTTTTCCACAATTCCCATCCATTTGATTTGCAAGAACACCCACAGAATTAAGGGGTTGCTCTCCTTGAGGATCCCAGATACCATCACCCAGCCCTGGGTGCTCACCAGGAAGCCCTGTCCAAGAGCCCTGGAGGGTGCTATGACCCTCCAAGGGCTTCTAAGGATGTGTCTGGTGGCTTCTGGGCACCAGTAAAGTGTAACTGGAGCCAGCAATGTGTGGGGGCAGCCTGAAGGCCAACAGTGGCCTGGCCTGGGTGACAAGAAGTGTCACCAGCAGGACAAGGGAGGAGATTCTCCCCCTCCACTCTGCTCTTGTGACACCTCTCCTGGAGTCCTGCAGCCAGTTCTGGAGTCCCCAAGAGAAGAAGGACATGGACCTCATGGAAGGCATCCAGAGGAGGCCACAGAGATGATCAGAGGACAGACTGAGGGAGCTGGGGCTGTTCAGCCTGGAGAAGAGAAGGCTTTCAGGGGGATCTTTGAGCAGCTTCCAGTACCTGAAGGGGCTCCAGGAAAGCTGGAGAGGGACTTTTTCTAGTGACAGCACAAGGAAGACGGGTTCAAGCTCAGAGAGGGGAGATCAAGATGAGATCTGAGACAGAAATCCCTCCTGTGAGGGTGCTGAGGCCCTGGAACAGGTTGCCCAGGGAGGCTGTGGCTGCCCCATCCCCGAAGGGACAGGTTGGATTGGGCTCTGGGCAACCTGGTCTAGTGAGTGTTCATGTGGCTCCACACCCAGGTGAAGGTGTTCTGGTACAACAGGAGGGACCAGGGTTCTAGGGCTGCTTCAAGAAGGAGCAGCCAAAGGCTCAGTGTGCTGGGAAGGTGGAGGAGGGCAGCTGGGGTGCAGGAGCAATAGGGCAGAGGCTCCCAGCCCATGTTCTTCAGACCCTGCTCACGCCCAGCTGATTCAAAACCACTTGTGAAGGAGAACCAGAGGGTTCTTCTGTCACTCTCCATCACTGGGGTTTATCCCAGGTGGACAGAGCAGGTCAGGGCTCCCCCCAAGCCCCTCCCAGCCCGCACTGCCAAGTGCCTGGAAATCGCAGCCAAACCATCACCCACCGTCCCTCAGGCGGGTTCTGTGCCCAGTTCCTGCCAGCCCTGTCCCAGTGACAGAGCAGCGGCAGAGTGGCAGTGCTGCTCCAGCCTCCTGAAGGGCACAGGTTTGCTGAGGAGCAGCTCAAGAGGACAAATACTCGACAATGGGGTGATGCCCCTTTGAGGAGAAGTGGAGAGTTTGGGTTTCCAGGTGCTGGCACAGACTTGCTGGTCCAGGGCAACGGGCACTGGCCACTCTGCTGGCACTGCCTGAGCCAGGGCTCCTCTCCGTGCACAGAGCCAGCAGCTGGACAACACCCTCTTCGCTGGTGATGACAACACTCTGGTCAGTAGTCCCAGCGTTGCTGGGCTCACCCTGACCATGATTTCCATGTCCCCCCCCCACGTACTCCTTCCCACCAAGGCTGCAGGGAACTGACAGGGCCAAACCTGGACTGTGGTCCAAATGCAGGGCAATAAACGTGGCCAAGGAGTCCGCTGAGGGGCTGGGACACACGAGATTTCCAGAGGAAGAGGTTCTGAGTGACCTCTTGAGCAACAGTTCTGCGTCCAGCCTGGCCCAACAGGAGGGTCTGCTGCTGGTTTTACTCCCCAGTGCCAAGGGCTTTGCAGAGAGCTGGTGGTGGAGCCAGTGGAAGAAGATGCCTTCTGCTGAGCCCTTGGAAACCCTCTGCAGCTGCAGCAGCTGACTGCTGTCAGAGAAGGTGGATCTTGAGCTGAGATAGGAGCAGGGACTGATTGCCAAGGTGATCCTGGTGGATTATCAGGACAGTGCACAAAGGGAGGTTCAGTGGACAGCAGGAATCTGCCAGATGTTGAGCCAGCCCTGGTCTCCTGGGAGCCTTCCCCACCCCTTAGTCTTATGTCCCAGAGTCAGGCCACCTCCTGAGAGCTTCAAAGACCTTCCCTTTGCCACAATCTCTTCTCACACCAGTAGGCAAATCTGATCTGAATGATCTGTCAAGATCCTTCTGAAGTCTTGCCCCAAGGTTCAGCCGGGAGATTCTCACTCCTCCAGGACCGTCTGGCGCTCCCCATCCCTTCTACTACCATCCTTGGGGTAGAGATACATCCTTGGGGGAGACAGTCTGAAGCTCCCAGACTGTAAAGTGCCTTCAGCTCCCTCCAGTTGCCAGAATCACTGCTCTGATCCCTGTGCACAGCACAGTGTTTCAAGGAGATGGGGTACAAGTTCTCCTTCACATCCTTCAGAGATCCTGGAGAGCATCTGCAGAGAGCCTGAGAGTCCCTCTCGACTCCACGAGCTCAGACTGAAGGAGGTTGAGAGTCTCCAAAGAAATCAGCCTTGGGATGAATCAGGACTGGCTGTGCTGGGTTCTGCAGGCACTGGCTGTGCTTTAGCCCTTGGAGGAGCAAAAGCTTCAGCAGAGGAGGACATTCACAGGGAGATTCTGTTTCCCACCCCATGGCCCTGATGCCTGCACCGGGTCCTTCACACCCCCCATTTGAATAGCACCCCAGGCTCTGTATTTCCCTTGGGGCCAGCTCTGTATTTGATTCTGATGCTGGTGGAGAAGAAATGTGATAAAAAAGAATTGAGCTGAAACCCACCAGAGGGACAGCTCAGCCCTGGAGCAGCCCAGGTGTCCCCAGCTGGAACCCCCGAGCGTGCAGAGGTTTCTCCAACAGCCAGTTCACGGCTTCTCCAGTGCCAGACACTGGTGACGTGGCCCCAACAGGGATCTGCTGTGGGGGTCAGGATGCTGAAGGAATAACTTGCAGTGGAGCCTGCGGCACAGAAGCCTCACTGACTGCTGGCAGAACAGCTCTGGGCTCTGCCTAGGGGTGTCACTGTATTGTTGTTTGCAGGACCCCAACATACCACTTGGTTACCTAGGGTGATGCTGGAGAGAAGAAACTGTTGAGAACAGCCCTGAAGAGGAAGATTTGGGGGTGCTGATGGACGAGCAGCTCCCCAGGAGCCAGCAGTGAGCTCCTGCAGCCCAGAAGACCAACTGTGTCCTGGGCTGCATCCAGAGCAGGGGGGCCAGCAGAGCAGCAGAGGGGATTCTCCCCCTTTGCTCTGCTCTGGTGAGACCCCACCTCCAATCTTGCAGCCAGTTCTGGTGGCCCCAACATCAGAAGGACTGTTGGAGCGAGGCCAGAGGAGGCCACAGAGATGATCCAAGGGCTGGAGCACCTCTGCTCTGAGGACAGGCTGAGGGAGCTGGGGTTGTTCAGCCCAGGGAAGAGAAGACTCTGCAGAGGGACCTTCCAGCCCCTGAAGGGAACCTCCAGCAAGGCTGCAGAGGGACTTTTCCCAAGGGGATCCAGTGACAGGACAGGGAGAAATGGTTTGAAACTGAAGGAGAGGAGGTTCAGCCTGGACCTGAGGAAGAAGTTCTTCAGTGCCAGGGTGGAGAGACTCTGGAATCGTTCACCCAGACAGGCTGTGGCTGCCCCCTCCCTGGAGGTGCTCACGACCATGTAGGATGAGGACTTGAGCAACCAAGCCTGGCTGAGAGGAGGCTGCAGTAGATAATCTCTGGGATCTCTTCCCACCCTGAGCGGGTTTGGGACTCCGTGACTTCCCCAGCACGTTGTTCCCAGTGCTGGGGGGTCATCGGGGGAACTCTGCACTGTCCCATCGTTTTGTTTGATGCCAATAACTACTATTGATCTATCACACACGCAGAACCCCCAGGCCAGACTGTGCTTCACTTCAAACAACCAGGAGCCAGGGGTGTTCCACCAGTTCATCCCTCGTGGGGTAGCCTGTGGGCATCTGTGATCCTCCCCTGGGTTTGTGTTCCACAAGGAAGAGGGTCACAAACACCTGACCTTGGCGGGTGCCACGTGGCACAGTGACTGCTGCCAACAGAAGCCCACAGGGGGATCCCACAGGTTTCTGTGTGCCCACACGGATGGATCAGCCTGCTTGGCTTTCCAGCAGAAATGGAAGACCACCAGTACACAACAGATCCCAGTCTTTCCTCACCTGCCTCACAGACACCAGCCCTGAGCTCTGACGTGGAGGGTTTAGAGGGAGGGGAGGAGTGTGAAAAGACTTCTTCTGGGATGGTCAAGGTCCTGTTTTGACCAAGTGACCTTCAGCTTTGCATTAAAAACAGTTTGGCTGCTCTTGCTTCACCATATCCCTAAAGAAATGTCTGAATCTTGGAATCACAGAATGGTCTGGGCTGGAAGGGAGCCCAGAAGTCACCCAGTGCCAACCCCCTACCGTGGGCAGCGACACCTCTCACCAGACCAGGTTGCCCAGAGCCCCAGCCAGCCTGGCCTTGGACACTGCCAGGGATGGAGCAGCCACAGCCTCCCTGAGCAACCTGCTCCAGGGCCTCAGCACGTCAATGTAAAGAATTTCCCCCCAATATCCAGTCTGAATCTCCTCTCCTCTGGCTTACAGCCATTTCCTCCCATCCTATCACCACAAGCTTGTGTAAAAAGCCCTTCACTAGCCTCCCTGTCGTCCCCTTCAAGTACTGGGAACTGCTCTAAGGTCCCTCCAGAGCCTTCTCCAGGATGAACAGCCCCAACTCAGCCTGTCCTCAGAGCAGAGGGGCTCCAGCCCTCTGATCATCCCTGTGGCCTCCTCTGGACTCACCCAAACAGCTCAATGTCCCTCTTACACTGGGAGCCCCAGAACTTGACACAGGATCCCAGGTGAGATCTTACAAGGGCAGAGGGGGAGAATCCCCTCCCTTGACCCCAAGGGAAGAGAATCTTCTTCACATTCCTAAGCTCTGCTCTACCTAAGCCAGACCCTTGCAGACAGCCAAACAGATTTTGGCCCCCAAACCTTCTTTGCTCAAAGAGTTTTGCTCTGAAAACACCAGGATGACCCGTAGTGGTCCTCACGCACCAGCCAAGCCCCAACGGCTCATCCTGAGCTGAATGTGGTCCCACTGCAGCTGCCACAAACACTGATGGGAGGTGCAGACACCCCAGAGCCAGGCCAGGAGGATGTCCCAAACCCCTGGGGCACAGACAGACAAAATCCTTTCTGCAAAAACACTCCCAAACCGGGCACAGCAATAACAGGAGAGGTCACAGTGCTGAGGAGACCCACAGACAATAACAGGAGAGGTCACAGTGCTGAGGAGACCCACAGACAACAGCTGGGAGAGGAGAAAAACTCAACACAGGCAGCGCAGACCCTTTGCTGGGGAAGAACCTTGCACCAGGAGACAGCCCCTGGCACTGCCCTATCCGAGAGGCTACCAGGGTGGTTATTTAGGTAGCCCAGTCTGACCAGTGCTACTTGTACCACCACTGGCATGCTCAGACGCGCCTCTGCGGGTGCTCCAGAGAGGGATTCTCGATGCATCCGAAGGGCATCACTCCTCTCCCGACACGACCCCGCCTGCGCTCATCGCAGCCCGGGGTTGAGCTCACTGCTCAGAGCAAACAGAGTTAATTGCAGGGACAGAGAAAACCACCACAGGACAACCCAACCCTCTTGGCTGAGCCTGAAAGGACCTGCTGCCAGCCCTGGAAGTGCTGGGGACGTGAACAGGGGTGGGTGGCAATCAGGACAGGGCCACGACGGCGTGAGAGGGGCTGGAAAGACACAGCATGGAGCTTGGCTGCGTGCAGGAGACATCGGCTGGAGGTAGACGTGGCCACAGCTCTGTGTCGTGAGGGAGCACTCTGACAGAGCCAGGGTGCCCAGGTGGCCCAGAAGGTCGATGGCATCCTGGCTTGGATCAGCAGTAGTGTGGCCAGCAGGACCGGGGACGTCATTCTGCCCCTGTGCTGGGCACTGGGGGGGCCTCCCCTCGAGTACTGGGGGCACTGCTGGGCCCCTCACTTCGAGATGGAAGGGCTGAAGTGGGCACAGAGGAGCAACAAGGATCAGAAGGGACTGGAGGGAAACTGCTGAGGAGAGGCTGAGGGAGCTGGAGAAGAGGAGACTCAGGGGGCACCTTCTGCCTCGCCACAGCTCCCTGAAGGGAGGTTGTAGGCAGGTGGGGGTTGACCTCTTCTCCCAGGCAACCAGCGCCAGGACAAGAGGGCAGAGCCTGAAGCTGCCAGGGGAGGGTCAGGTTGGATGTTAGAAAGCTTCAAGGAAAGGGTGACCAGCCCCTGGACTGGACTGCCCAGGGCAGTGGTGGAGTCCCCATCCCTGGAGCAGTTAAAGGACAGCCTGGCTGTGGCCCTGAGTGCCCTGGTCTGGCCACTGGGGTAATGGGCTGGAAGAGCTCCGAGGGGCTTTGCCAGCCTCAATCATTCTGGGATTCTGTGAAGGAAGCCAGAGGTCACCCTGTGTCCACCTCGAGGACGTTATCAACATGGGGCATGTCAGAAGCAGCCAGGAAGTCCCATGTTTCCTCCTCAAAGCCTGTGGCACACGAGGAGAAGAGGAATTCTCCTACTCTGCAGCCTGCTGAGCTGCCAGATGCTGTGACTGCGCCGGGCACCAGCCCACCCTGCGGGAGCTGCTGGCAGCAGGAGGGAAACACTTGGGAATTCAAATCTTTTTTAGTTGTTAAGCCTGACGTGGAGTTCTGGAGCAAAACAAGTCCAGTCAACCCACTTCAAAGTCCTTCTCCTGTCCTGGACTACAGCTCTGTCTAATAACAGGTTCCTATGCCGGGAGCTGGACGGCTCCAGCAGAAACCATCTCCAACGCACAGGAAGATCTGTGCTCTTGCAGGAACCTCTTAACATCTGTCCCACCTTCTCCTAACCAGCCATGTCAGGCTTCCATGTGCTAAGTTGGAAGTGTCCTCCGTGGAGAGGTTTCCTCCAGCCTGCTGCACGATGAAAGCTCTCAAGAAGCCCTGTCCAACCAGACAGACTGAACCAAACCTTGATTTGACTTTGCAATCGCAGCTCAGGGCTCCAGGAGATGTGGTGGTGTGGTTTTTGTCTGTAGTTGCCACCCAGCGAAGGCGGCCGAGCCTGCTCATCGCTCGGAACGAGGCGCTGCCGTTGTCTCCATGGGTTAACAATCCTTGCTGCCTGTCAGAACTTACTCTGTGAGGGAGCAGAAAGAGACTGGTCTGCCCTGCTCTGGCTCTGGTTTGGATGGGAGAGGGCTGTACTACAGCAGGGCGAGTGATGGAGAGGGCACTCCAACCCCAGGGGGAGGCTCAGGATGGAAAATGATGGTGATGACAGCACATGGTGCTGCACAGCCACGGCCAAAGCCTGGGGATGACTTTGGTTGTCAAATCCCCCGGGGTGCAAGCGGCCCCCAAATCCGTGGGGCTGCTGAGAAACAGGGTTTTTGTAGTGCTGCTTCCCTGCTTCTGCAGAGCCTGAAGAGGCTCCATCCACTCGGCGCAGCTGCACACGGGGGAGGTCTCAGAGCACTGAGTAATTTGCACGTCGAGGGCTTCAATCCAACAGGCTGAACTCGAGCACACGGCGCTAAAAACAGGAGAAGACGCCGGCTCTGCGCTGCCAGCCCATGAGGATGCAGGCGGGTTCCTCCAGCACCCTCCTTCTCCCACCCAGCCCCTCTCTGGGGAACCCCACCGCGGCTCCTGTGTGCACAGAGGGGCAGCAATGACCCCCCAGTGCCTCCACCAAGGTGTTTTCACGTTGTCGTCATTGTGTCTGTGGATCCGGTAACGAACTCGTTAAACCCCGACGGCGGGGTGTGACAGCGAGCGAGCGGCTGCGGTGGAGCTGCTGCAGCCATGGTAACCGTCCCCTGCTCAGGGCACCTTGCTGGCCCCAAAGTCACTGTCACCTCCAAGCGAGTGCGGGCAGCCCGTGCCTCATCCTTGTCACCGGGCACATCTATCTTCCCAGCCCTGCCCCCTTGCCCAGCCCTTCCTCGCTGGCAGCTGCACCCTAGAAAGGCTGAAACAAAAGGCTCTGGCTGTGTCACTAGAACCTCACAGGGCATCACAAGGAGAACCCAGCAGGGTACCATGAGGAGAGCCTCACAGAACGTTGCAAGGAGGACCTTATAGAGCATCACAAGGAGAACCCAGCAGGGTACCACGAGGAGAGCCTCACAGAACATTGCAAGGAGAACCTTATAGAGCATCACAAGGAGAACCCAGCAGGGTACCACGAGGAGAGCCTACCAGAACGTTGCAAGGAGGACCTTATAGAGCATCACAAGGAGAACCCAGCAGGGTACCATGAGGAGAGCCTACCAGAACGTTGCAAGGAGTACCTTACAGAGCATCACAAGGAGAAC
>JAOXOE010007455.1:0-24818 GCA_028565055.1 Phoeniculus purpureus
CTAAAGTTAATGTTTTCCTGCCTCACACCCCCACCCTTCTCCAGGGTGTGAATTCCACACTTTCAACATTTCCCACACTTCCCTGTCCACAAGAAGCAGGTCCAAGAGGGCACCTTCTCACCAGTTGTGTCAGGAAGTTCTCTTCCACACACTCCAGGAACCTCCAGAACTATTCTCTATCTGCTGTATTTTATTTCCAGCAGACATCAGGAAAACTGGAGTCCCACATGAGCACAAGTGGCAGCAATTGCGAAGCCTCGTTCAACTACTTGTAAAAAAAATTCTTTTGCCTCTTTATACTGGTTGAGTGGTCTATAACTGCTTCCCACCACAAAATCAGTCTTGCTTGTTCTTTACTCTTACCCATAAGGACTCACACTGTCCTTACCCTCATTAATTTCTTTGATTTCATGTGTCTCCCAAACATAGAGAGCCACTCCACCACCTCTTCTTCCTTGCCTATCCCTTGTGAAAAGTTGGTATCCATCAATTGCAGCACTCCAGTTGTGAGAATCATCCCACCAGCTTTCGGTGATGGCTACCATATCAGAGTTTTCCTGTTGCACAGCAGCCTCCAGCTCCTCCTGTTTATTGTCCATGCTGCATGCATAGGTGTTCTGGCTTAGGAAAAATAAGGTTTTGGTATCACCTTTCCTCTCCTCTTCTTTTCCCAAATTAATATCTGTTACATTTTGAACTGTAAAGGAGGCAGAAAGAGACCACTCCAAACAATATTTTTTCCCTGTCAGGGAAGGTGAGTTGTTAAGTGCTATCAGCCTAAGTAATTCTTCTGCTAATGGCTTATTTGAGTGAGCAAAGCCTCCAGCTGCTACAAGAGCCACAAATGCCCCAGGGCTGGAACCGAAGATTTGGATGCCAGGGTTATGAAAGGGGGTTTGTGGTTGGTTTAGAGGGAAGTACCAGGGGCATTCCCATGTATCTGCACCTTGACAAAAGAATCTGCTTAGGCATGAGCAATGGATCTTTGTTCTGGAGCCCTTCAGGGCATCCAGGCCAGCCCTGGCCCCGACACCACTCACTTGTGCCAGAGCTGGGACACAGCTGATAGAATGGGGCAGAGTTGTTCCAGTCCTGCCTGCCCAGAGCTGGCTCTGGCTACAGCTGAGTGCAGTGGCAGTGCATTTTTTCTGTGCCTTGAGCCATGGAACCATGCTGGCAGAAAGCCTTTGCCCCGCCTGCTCTGCGAGGTGGGTGGACTCAATAAGAAACCACCAATGCTTATTTCTCCCCACGTCGACCAAAACAGCTACGCCGAGCACCACAAGCCTAGAACATTGGGAGTGGTGACTAACCCTAAAGAGGAAATACCCCAAAAGCCTGGAGGAGAAGGAGGGAGGTCCCTGCTGACTTTGCCATGTGGCTGCCACCATTGTGTTCTCACTACATGGCCAGCCATGTGGCTGCCACTATCTTTGATCTAATGAACAGCAGGAGGAGAAAAAGTTTGTCTTTTGCGACTGAGAAAAGTAGGGGTGCTTGAGTAAATGCGAGCATGGAGTCCAGAGGGGCATTTGCTTTGTTCAGCTGACAGAACCATCCATGCAAGAAGCTGGAAAAGACTTGTAACTCTTAAACTTTTGGCAGAATGCTTGGGAAATGCGGATCTGAAATGTGTTAGGGGTGGCCATCCTCTTTTACTACAGGGTGTGTGTAAGTGTCCCTTGTCCTAGGGAATTCGGCCTGAAGCCAAAGACTGCTTATGTAATTCTTTGCCCATTTTTTCTCAGAATGTGTGTAATAGCATTGTGACAGTTTCTGTTTTGTGTGTTTTCACTTGCTTGGGCTTCTTTTCTTTCTGAGCTTAGCTATAGATTCAATAAACACATTTCATTTTCCATTGCCTGATAAATTCTATCCAAGACCCTCCTCACGACCAGGCTGCCTTTCTTTCTCTTTCTGTTCAATTTTAACCCAAGACAATTGGTGTATAAACATTTCAGGGAAGGAGCCAACTACATAGTTTTCAATGTTGAGGGGTAGTAGACCTTCTGGTTATCTGTGATGCCACACTGCCCCACAAGGGTCGGGCTACTACACCCAGGGTTTTCACTAGCAAGGCCAGTTATTTCCTCTCCCACCTCCCTAACCAGTTTAAAGCTCTGTCAGTGAGCCCTGATAGCTCCTGCTGCCTGCAGGCTAAGCATCTCATATACAAGCCTGTGATTGAAAAACACAATGCCTGCCTGTAGCACCAGTCTTGAAGCCATGAGTTCACCTGATGGCTCTTTCTGTTCATCTCCTCATTGTTGATTGCCACTGAAGGGATAGAGGAGAAAATAACTTCCACTTCTGATCCATTAAGCAGCTGCCCCTGGGCTCTACAATCTCTTTTAATTGATTTTGGGCTTCCCCTGGTAACTTCATCACTACTCACCTGAAAATCTAACAGGGGATAATAATCAGAAGGATTTACTTGGGTGCAAAGTTTGTCCATCACATCCTTAACTTATGCACCAGGGAGACAGAAAACCTCCCTGTGAAGTAGGTCAGGACAGTATATAGGGCCCTCTGCACTGCTCAGGAGGGAGTTGCCCACCACAGTGATCTGTCTGCTTTTCTTTTTAGAGCTAGTTATGGTGGTGGGTCTATGGCAACTCAGTCTCTCTTTTCCATCTGTCAGCTCTTCCTGCAGAACAAAACACCATATCTGTTCTGCAAGGTCAGCTGGGATGGTTGGGGGCGGCTGGGAGGGGATAAACCTGCCTCGTTGAGCAGGGACCACCTTCTCTGAAGTCCCCTCCTATTTCCTGGTGACAAGAGGGAGTGGGGGTTCTCTGATTTGTGTGTTTTATTTGGAGACTCAGCCTGCTGTCTTTCCCTCAGTGAGTGGTTCCACCAATTGATCTGTTCTCATTCTGATGCTCCTCAACATCTCCACTTCATCTTTTAGCTCCACAACCGTCCTGAGCCGAAAATTCACCTGGTCACACCTTACACAGGTGTTCTGTCACCTTCCAAGAAGAGAGACAGACCAAGATGTCTGCACAGCTGCTTGGTTGTGTGGGGATGCTGTCTGTGTCCTCACACTTTTTCTGGTCCTCTTTTTTGCCCTAGGTCCAACCATTGCTAGTAAAAAAAAATAAAGAAAAAACCCCACACCACACCCACCAAAAGTAGTCCTGGGACATTTAAAAGCCCCATGGTGTCTGCGGCTCTGCCCATGCCTCAGCCACCTCTCTCTTGAGCTCAGCTCACTCAATGAGGGAGTACAGAATGGCTCCTTGCACTATGTGGAGCCCAGCTACAGTGAGTCAAGCCCCTCTCACCAATTTTTTTTGCTCTGGACAGCTGCAGGAGTGGTCTGGCTCCGAAGGCTTTTTGCAGTGTTTCACTGTATCAGGTAATTGGATATCAGATCCCTGCTCCTTGTAACGTGGCTCCTGATTTTGTGTGTTTCTACTGATAAAGAGTCCCAGCTGTGATGTACGCTGGGAACTCAGTGCGTACTCTGTGAGGAATTTGGACAATTTCACACAGTGAACTAAGAGGATCAAGTTCAAGGCTCAAACACCAGAGTCCAGGTTGAAGCGGGCTTGCAGAGTACTGATAAAGTCTCCCATTATGTGTGTGCCAGATCAGAGGAACAATTTTTCAAACAATGGGGCCAGCTCAGTAAAGATTTCCAAATTATCCAAAAACTATCAAAAAACACTCTTTTTTTTTTTTACCTGTGCAGCATTTATCACTGGAAGCACACAGAACAGTATGAAATCAATAATATATTGAGCAATGGAGCTTTAATCAAAAATCAGCATCTCAGCTGTAAGAGCTTTTCTTGCAGTGTTTGCATATTCATGGCCCACTGGAGTACCTGTGTCCTCATACTCACAGGGGCAAGGTGACACTCGTCTCTCCAGTCTTTGCCTTGGATATTCCCTGGAGCAAGTTGCATCAGACTGTTACAGAACAGACCACTGAGGAACAGTGCATGTGGCGTTAGCATTTGTTAGTCTTCCTTTCTGGTTAATCACTAGCCAACAAAGCAAATGACAGAGTCCAGGATAGATTGTAAGCTACAGCAAATTGGCCGAGTTGTGCTATTTTTGAAATTCTGGCCTTAAAAATTACACACAGCATAGAGTGACCTCCAGCAGCTGCCGCCTGGGAGTGGGAACCTGCAGTAATTTAAACAGCAGATCATACTGGCATTTAGTGTACCACAAACTTACACATACTTGCACTGGTACTGTATGCTGTGGATATTTTCAAACCTACCATGCTAGCTTTATTTTCGTGAAACTGAGATAAACAGTGCTGTTTGGAACTCCATGAAATTTAAAAGGGAAAGAGCACTTCCTGAGTGCTTTGTATCATATGAAAATATGCCAAGGGCCTTTCCACCATTCTGGTTTTGGCACCCTAGAAAGTCTTGGGTGTTGTGCAGCAAGCTCAGTGCTCAGACAGGCAGAAGCAGGTGCTCCAGGGACTTGAATCTCAGGAGTAAAATGGCACCACTCAGTCACTGACTACTGAATACAGATTTTCTGGATTAAAGTCTAGCATCGATTAGAAATGCCGACCAAGAACTTTTAGCTGAAGTGCAAAACACAAATGAAAACTACTTAGGAATTTGCAGTCAATGAAACAACTTATTCAATTAGGGGAAAGTATGCAACAAGATGTTTCAATTCACCACACACCAGAAGAAAAACCCCCACACAGAAGACATACCTACAGACATACGGAGAATCATCATACTGGTCATACATTGAACAGAGATAGAATGTCCAGAATGTCCACCATGTAGACAGTTTCTGCTTGTTTGCTGAAACTGCATCCGTTGTCTGCCTTCTGAACCTCTGTGTAGATGGACATTCTAAGAGTTAGTCTTGATCGTTTTAAGTCTCCAAATTTCAGAAAACACAGTCACTCTGAGCAAACAAGGAAGGTTCAACAGGTCCAGACGAGGCTCTTCTCCAACTGCAAATCATGTAAAAAACTGGCATGCTTTTTCTGTAGCAGGCAGTGTAGCTCCAAACACAGATGAGAAAAAATTCAAGATGAAGGAAGACCACACAGCAAGAAAAGAACAAGAAGTGGAGAGAGATGAAGGAGAGTGAGGAGAGAAGGGGGCAGAAACTTTCTTTTCCAAATTTTCAAACCCAAAATTCTCTGCAAAAAACTCACAAATTAAAACTACAGATTTGGCTTGGCTCTTAAAAAATGAAATTCTAATTTAGTTTCATACCTACAAAGCAGTTCAGTATTAGAGAAAACACAGATTTCCTGTAATACAGATGAAAAAGAAAGAGATGGTGGATGTCAAAAAAGAGAATGCTTGTTACTTGGGATTAGCATTGTCCTGGTTTTGCTTATTCCTCTCAGGTTTGAAAGCAGAATCCAGGGACTTATTATAAAGACAAGGAGTTTGTTAACACAAGAAGCAAAGAAAGGTTTTAAAAGATACAAAAACTGTGGCCAAGAGCCTTTCACCCCCACCCGGATGGTTTCTGCCTGCCAGCTCCACCTGGTGTGGAAGAGAGCTGCCACACTACTAATGCCATGAAAATTAAATCCTACTCTGCTGAGAGAGAGAGAGAGAGGGAGGAAAACAAATAGAATTGCAGGTGAAAAACAAAACTAACTCAATTTGGGGGAAAAAAGCAAGAAGACACATAATTCACCTCACACATAAAAAGACATACAGAGATTTCTGACAATGTTATACAACTGAGCCAAAACCTTAATGTCCAAACCCTAAAAAGAGAAAGGAGACTTCCAACAGTTCCTGTTTCTGGGAAACTGTGGTGTGCATGAAGTTCAAACGCACATCCCTCAGCATCAGCTGGCATTTTCCATGTTCTATCTCCATTTCCAAACAGAAGATTCCTACAGCCGCAAATAAGGGCAGAACCCTTTCCATTTCAGAAAACCATGGAAATCCAAATGAAGCTATTTCTTTGCAGACCTCTGAGGTTTCATACTGTCTAGAGACACACCACATTTCCCGGGAAAGTTGGCCTCCACGTCCAGTTCAGTGCCACGTGCCAGCTCTGTAACACAGATCAAAATAAGTGAGATTAAGAAGATGGAGCCAAAGGAAGAAGTGTGAAGTGAGTTGAGTGAAATCCCAAAAACAGAGTTCCAAACCCCTTCTGCCAGCCCAGACTCCTCTGCTGACCTCTGAAATTCCACTCTGTCTTCCATCACCATGCTACAGTTTACAAGATCACTGCTCGTGGCATGCTCAGCTCTAATGCCATGTGCTGCATCTCTGAACTAAGTTCCACAGGAAACAGAAAACTGGTAGCACCATTTTTATTTTCTGCTTACCCAAATATACTTGTTTGCAGGGGCAGTTATTGCCAGAATTGAAGAGGGAGACCTTGGAATTCCAAGTTGCCATAGCAACTCCCAATCCCTCAGGCTAGAAACTGGCTAAATTTAAACTGCAGCGCTGTGCTCCTGAACAAAAATTACAGGAACAACTAGCACATCATGTTTCTTTCTGAGTTTGTGCAGAAACAATCAGACGTTGATGCATCTATTACAGTATGGAGGTTTTCCCTTAGTAATCCCAATGGCTTAATTTCATTTTCCATTAAATTTGTATTGTTGTTCTTGTTGTTTTTAAATGGTTAGCAAGGTAAGATGAAAACTGAAACTCTTAGGAGCAATGGGAAAGTTTTTCCAGACATTCCAGCAAACATTTTGTATCACTTGGAAAAATATTCAAAGTAATGGTACAGAACAGACGTTACAGTCCATCTATTTATTTATCTACTCTTCACATATAGTTTAAAACCCCTTAAAGACATACATCATTTAAGACAAATATGACACATATGCAAATAAGTTGCAAATATAAGTCAACAATAACACTTGTAGCTTAGCTCTAACACAGTGATATAAGAATTCTATAGCAAAAAAGAAGCAAAAAGCATAAAACATTTAAGCAGTATGGTAAGCAATAGACATACTAATTACTAAAGGGAAAACAAGCAAGTAACACATAGCTGAACTTCCTAAATTATGTAGTCCATATGAATAATTATATTGTGAGAATGTCCACACCTCACAAATAGCACTTCTGGGCATAATTTCTTTTGTTTTACCTTAATGATATTCACATACTGTACACACATCTGACTGACTCTTTTGAACTCATTGTCCCAGAGACCTAACAGGTATCCAGAGTCGCTCCAATGTAGAGGAGCAAAAAATCCTAATCAGCAGCAGGTAAAAAATTACAGGGATGAAAAGAAGAATTACGGACAAAGGAAGAGAATCCCTGAGAAGCCACTGTTGCCCTTCATTGCCATAGCCAGGAAAGAACAAATGGCATCTGTTTCGCCTCTATTACTGTACTATGTAGAAGCACAGAAAGAGCTCTTGGCCGGAGAAGGACAGAAAACATGTCTAGTGTCTAGCTGAGTGTACAAGTGGCATGTTAATGTTCATGTTATCACCACTACGTTATCACCATCACATCAACAATCACTACACTAGTACAAATATATTACTATATTTCAAGATGAACTATTATTTTTGTGTATTGTTTTTAAAAGGTAAAACATGAATTCACTGAAAACACTCCCATTTATTTGCCCTATTAAAGACAGGTAAGGCACATATAAGACACTAGAGTCACTCTTTGAATCCTGAATGAAACATACGTGAGTGGACTGGTGTATAGCTCTCAACCCAGCATTTTTTCGCATTTTTTCAGTTATCCTGAAATCATAATGGTCATCATAATGACCTAAACATTTGACATACATTTTAGAGGAAATCTCTGGATGAAACTTCATCCTTTTTCGTTTTCTTTGAGGTAGTATATAATATAACAGTAAATATGGAATAAAAGCAATGTCAGACTCAACAGAAATTTGCTATGCTATTTCAAGCAGCAGACTGTAAATTATTCAGAACTTAAAAATATTAATTACAGGTGAGGTTGTAAGGCTTACTAAACATATTAAGGAAGTTAATTTTAATCATACTAAGGACTGTTCTCAAAAGTACTCTCTTTTCTCCTGCATGACTCTGAGAATTAGTATATTCACTGACTGTTTCCCCAGAGGATGACCTGGACTTTGCCTGGACTGAGAGGCCGGACTGATGTCATAACTTAGCACACAGCAAGGAAACAAGTGCTCCTGATGTCTCCTCTTCACTGCATGTTCCTGCGTGCTTGACCTTGCAAGACTAAAGTGACCAAGTTCCCCACTTACTGAATTTTCTGGTCACAAGATTAAGTACCTCAATGACTCTGAACATGTTGTTTAAAGTCTTTACTTTCCATACCCATAAATTCCATATTAAAATACTATTTGCTTGAAGTAGAGATCATTGTGATGCTGTAGCAATTAATTAATCAGGGCTTAACTACGGCCTCAAGTGCACACAGGCTAAGTGACTATCAGAAAGCATGACTTCTCCTTTCTACCCTGTAAAGTACCAGGAGAGAAGAAATTCCCTGTTCTTTTGGGAGCACAAATTATTTTTGCTAACAGCCAAGTGCTATAAATGCAGAGTTGCATTTCATCTCTGTTCAATAGCCAACAGTCTGATGAGGATAGGGAAACACAACACACATGGCACAGTGCAAGCCAAAGCACAGAAACTCCCAAGAGAAATAAGGATTACACAGCCTCTAGGAACATACATCTTTACTCTGTATGACTAAAAATGCCAAGTTGATACAGATAAAGCCCTAGACTTACAATTCCTAAGAATAATTCATACTTTTGGCCCCCCTCAGTTCATTATTGAGGAAATTACCCATGATGAAAACAGATTTAGATAATGAAGGTTTGCACACTAAGCTTCAAAAGATGAAATATACTTCTCAATTCACTTCTCAATTCTCTTCAGGTGTTGGGTCACCATCTTTCAAAATAAGATTCCTTTCTTTTCTATGCAGAAATTAATAACTTCTAGAAACAGGACATACTCAGTGTTCTGTCTATCCTCTGCAGATCAGTGATGATTCTTCCTTTCCTGTGGTAGTCGTACTCAAGTATTGTGACTGGCCTGAATGAATAGCCCACGACATAAGCCCAGTTTCATGACACAATCTCTGTCTACCTCAGAAACAGTAGCTCAGAAACATAGGCTGAGATTATAAACAATAGATTTGAAAATAATTATCTTGATGACTGTACTTCACGTAACGTGCAATCACAGAATCAGAGATTGGAAGGGACCTCGAAAGATCATCTAGAACCACAAAACTAAATTTATTAGCAAATACAGACTGTGCCAAGAAGAGAGCGATATTTTCCTGGACATAAACAAAAAGTGAATTGTTCTTCCAAGTTAGAAAGCTGGGAGAAGAATGACATTTATATCCCTTGAGTTTTCTGAGTGCTTACATTATTACATTCTCATTCTCATTGAGTAGGGAAGTAATAAGACTTGAATGTGTCATGTCAGGAAAAACAGTATTGTTCAACATTTCAAAAACTATTATTTTGAAGAAGAGGAAGGCAACTGATAAACTGCCTAAAAAACCCCCCTAAACCTGGTACCTAAACCTGGTACAAGGTGTAGTCTAGTTGTATTTTATATATTTATATACATATATATATATAGAGTATATTTATGTATTTTCAGTACTATTGTAAGATTAATTCAATCTCATGGGGAAGATATTTTAAATTACTCCAATTATTCTTTTCTCTCTTTTCAGCATTCAGCCAGTCCCATAATTGTTACAAAGCACAGTAAGAAGGGACATTCATACCTTCACTGCCCAAATAATTTTCTCAAAATAGGCCGGTAAAGCAACATAGTATGGTCTTGCAATAAGACACAGAAAAGAGAATAAAACCATCTCAGAAAAGATTCCCTGTTCCTCAGCTTTAGTTTTAATCCTAAAAGATCTAGATCTCTCATAAAGTTAATTTCCTTTACCAGTGCATAATGTCTAGTGGTTCATAGCGGATTGCTGATCCTTTCATACTGCATGGATCAAAAATGTTGCTGTGAAAATAGAAATTGAGGGATTTCTAAAAATATAAAAACTGAAGCAAGAAAACACAGTTTCTCTTTTGAAGTAACTGCTTTCGAAGGACATTGCACATTTCTGACATACATTAACATATAGAAGAAAGGAAAAGAATCAGATTTGACTTGGGTTTTTTGTATCTCTTTTTTATCCTGTTGTAGCACAATAATATAATTGCCACCAAATAGCTTGTCTTCACTGCTGCACCCCACTTCTTCACGACAGCTGCAGGGAGTCCACAGCCCTGAAGGCCACAACCCATCCAGCCTCAGACTGGTAGATGCACTGGATGGATGCAAAAGACTCTCCATATCTTTCTCAAATATGTCTGATTATGGACAAAAATACTTACCAGTTTTGCCCTTTTTAGGAAACGTAGTCTATTTTATTTCTTTCATGTTGTTATCCGTTACTATAAAACAGAGCAAATCTGTCTGAGAGCAGACTGAGCAACCAAAGGGGTCCTCACACATGAAAATTGTTTTTCTGAGACGTTTACAGGGGTTGCTTCCAGGTGGTAGTAATAGCTGGAGCTGCTTTACTTTGTGCTTTGTTGTGCAAACAAGATTACTGTTATTTAGTCTAAGGAAGACTCTGGGCTTTTTGGTTTTGTTGAAATTTTAAAGCAACCAATGAAGAATGTTGCTGATTCTAATTATGGGATGTACAGAGGGAAAAACATGTACAGGAAAATATGGTGAAGGAAGGAAACCTAAAGCTTTTGCTTGTCTGAATTCATTCCAAATTTTCAGTCAAAGGGAGAAGTCCAACACATCCACATTTATTTACCTTTATCAGGATGTTCCTTAGGACAAGGCACAGAATGCTAAATCTCAAGTGGGTAAAACACAAAACACACAGGCTCTTTTCAATGTCATCTAGTGATATGATGAGGGGTAATGGGTGTAAGCAGGAACGTAGGAGGTTCCACATCAATATGAGAAGGAACTTCTTCCCCGTGAGGGTGACAGAGCACTGGAACAGGCTGACCAGGGGCGTTGTGGAGTCTCCTTCACTGGAGACGTTTAAGATCTGCCTGGATGTGTTCCTGTGCGACTTGGTCTAGGTGATCCTGCTGTGTCAGGGGGATTGGACTACATGACCTTTGGAGGTCCCTTCCAATCTCTAGTGATTCTATGTTTCTATGATTCATTCACAGATTATCTGAAGGTCAGTAAAATTTTACTATATGAATAAGCATACTTGTTACAGTTAACAGAAACATTGTGGCCAGGTATAACATGTGAGCTTGCATAACGTGCAAGATAATAATCACTGCGAGGGTAAATTGATTTGGGATGAAAATAGCGTTAGCACAGTTACTGAGTTTCTATTTGTCTTCAAGTTCAGACGTGAGCTGCAAAAGACAGTAGACCTAAGTTCCTGTTACCCATGTCCCGTGTGTAATATTCCGTGCCCCTGGGTCTGCTTCTATCATCCTTGAAACTTTGCTGTCTTTTTGAAAAAATGGCTCTCTTAAAACTTCACTTTTGAGAAGTAATAAAAGTTACAACATGCTAAATGTTGTACTGTGATAACATTATTCCAGTTTGTATCAAAAATGGTATACAACCTTGTAGAGAGAAACAGGTTCACCTCTAAAGAGCCATGAATATTGTCTTTTATGTTTTGTTTACAGAAACAGCTTTGTCAGTTGTCTCTACGTAAGGCAAGGTAAGAAAACTGCTGTAGAAATTATCCAGCTGGGAAAGCAAGGAGGAGGAGTAATAGTGCAATAAATTGGACAAAATTCAAGCACTCTCAAAGACAAAACATACTTAACAGTAGAAGATGCACATCACACACCCTTCAAAGCCTCCATTTCCTTATCACGTGTCTACAGTTTTTTTCAGTTGACATAAACTGAAAAAAAGTGACACCAGTTTCACCACTGAAAATTGCACTGCAGGAAGCCAGAATTTTGAACAGCTGTTGAAATGAAATCAAGTCTGAGAGCTTATAGATGAGAATTTTATCTAAGAGAAGCAGCTGCTTTTGAAAGAGGAATCTTACAGCCAAAGAAACCGCATCAAAGTACCCATGGCAGGTCCCCTCTAGGAGAACATTCGTATTCTCAGGAAGTATCTCAGCGGTTTCCAGCATGGTGTGCTCCATGAGCACCTCACTGCACTCCTCACATACACAGCCTCAGCAGGGTGGGCCCTAGCTTGGGTAGCTCACTGGGCTGTATGGCCCTTTCCAGGGACACTGCTTCTGCCAGAAGCTATGTAAGGGGTAGTGTGGGATGAGTAACCCAGGGGAGTGGATAAGTGACTTCAGGGGAGGCCTAGTGATTGCAAACACCTATGCATATGTCATTATATCTGTCTTTCACTGTGTATTTTTTATGCTTTTTACTCCTTTTTGCACATATTTTCAAACATTAATGTTAATGTAACATAGATGTAATTGCACCCAAATTAGACCTGCAATCACACTGGTCCACTGGTTAACACCAAGGTTAATTTCTCCTCATGAAATTGGAATAATGAAATGTAATTTCTTCACTGGGTCTCTGGAGTTACTTTTGCTCTGGTACCTGTTGCTTGTCTTTCTCTGCAATTTTCTCAGTCGTAACTATTTTAAGACAAAATATCTGTTTCTAAGTAGTAGGTGTTGCTCTGAAAATACTTCAGGCTTAACCATCTTCATCATGATTTATGGCAGTATTGCCAGGCTTCTCGGTACGTTTTAAATTTCAAGCAGCAGATATTTAAATTGGCACATATCTTAACATTGACAAAACAAGAAAAGTATATAGTCGAGTACACACGGGAGTTTTCCAATAAGCTTTTCTGACTATAAACAGCACCAGATGCACCAAAGAAGGTGTAAAATGTAAAGCATAAATAGTTGTGTAATGTCTTCCTTTTCAGGAAAGCTGCTTTTCAAACTGAAGTAGTTGTCTGACTCATGGATTTTTTTATTTTGTCAGCTGTGGTTGCATATATTGCTATGCACACTGGAACTGAAGTCTTTTTCTAGTCCTTTTTTACCTTGGCCTCAATGTTACCTGGTACAACACAAGACTCATCAGGACTGAATCCTAATTCACGAAATTATCCATATGCCATGCTATATTCAAACCCATTGTACCTACGCTCACCTAAGGTTTTTTGGTATACAGGTACATCTCATTCCTGTTCACTTTTTAGGACAGGAGCATGTGCTCAGCTGCTGTCGTTTAATCAGAAAGATAGTTACGCCAGTCATGACTGGCTGAAACTCGTATTTGTACTGGCCACTGGAGCTTCAGAAAGATCAAAGCATTCCAAGGTTTGGAGAAGTATTGGTATATAATTTTCTTTTTTACATATCTCAGCTTAGGTACTAAAATATTAGCAAGACTTGCACTTCATTAGTGCTGCTAACTCAAACACTTCACCTCCTGCTGTAGCCATTTCATTTTATACTCACAGGCTGCCTGCCAGTGATCAAGCTGTGACTTCGGTTACCCATTGAAGTATTGATGTATGTGTTTGCATGTCTCTCTTATTATCTTAGAATCATACAATCATTATGATTGGGAGGGACTTCAAAAGATCATCTAGTCCAATCCCCCTGACACAGCAGGATCACTTAGACCAAGTTGCACAGGAAGACAACCAGGTGGGTTTTAAACATCTCCGGTGAAGGAGACTCCACAACCCTCTTGGGCAGCCTGTTCCAGTGCTCTGTCACTCTCACTGGGAAGAAGTTCCCTGTCACATTCATATGGAACCTGCTATGTTCCAGCTTGCACCCATTGCCCCTCGTCCCATCACTAGATGACACTGAGAAGAGCCTGGCTCCATCCTCCTGACACCCACCCTTTCCATATTTATAGACATTAATGAGGTCAATCCCTCAGTCTCCTCTTCTTCCAGCTAAACAGACCCAGCTCCTCAGCCTTTCCTTGTAAGGGAGGTGTTCCATTTCCTTCATCATCTTGTTCTGATCTAGATCTGTTTTAAATTATTCCTGAGGATACCTCAGCTACTACATGACCCAGGAACTAAGAAGTGACTTTTTTATTCTTTCTTGCGTCTCCTGCTGTCTCGGATACAAAGGGAGTGCAAGCAGCACTGAAGCACATGGACTAGCCTTATTATGTAAATATCTCAATAGGTACAGTGGTGCAAGAATCATAATATCTACAAATGCAAAAATCAACATAGAAAATAAAACCAGAAGGGATACTTGTCTTTAGGATGGAGTATGTTCACACAGGCCTATAAGCAGCATGTCAGTCTTGAAGTAAAATTTGAAACCAGATGAAAGCTGGCGTGCAGAGTAGTCCCTCTGAGGCTGAATTCAATTCCCCACCACAAGCATGGAACATACTGGTGTATGCACAGAACATTTTACTGCAGGCACCAATTGGAAGATGGGTAAGGGGAAAGATGGGAAGTTTGCCAATGTTGAGAACTGTCCCTTTGGGATGCTGGTAGGTCTGTAACAGGCAGACACTCCTCTTCTTGCTTGGTCTATAGGCAGCCAATGACTTTTCTATTGTCAGGAAAGGATGGTATGACAGATACCACCATACTGATGGTATGACAGAAATTGTTTTTCTCTGTAAATGAAATGAGAATATGATAAGAAATGTTAAGTTTATGTCAGTTTTTTTGTCCTTCGTTTTCAATGTTTTGCTAAATCGCCAATGTCAGCTAGAGGCATGAGAAACGCGACAATGAACTCCCTAAACAGTATCTGCTAATTAAGCAATGATGCAAAACCAGTGCTAGAGAAACCTGCAGGTTTTACATTTGTGACGTAAAGAGACAGCAGCGTCTTGGTGTATGGTTGATAACTTTTCATACTAAGCTAGTCCCACATTAACTTTTTCAGACGAAAGTCCGAGTGTTACAAAGAAAATGAAACACTGCTGACCTAAACGTGTCTAAAATCTCTAGGTCTTCCAAAGTAATTTGGTTTTAAGTAAATTTAAGACAATACACATTTTTGCACAAGAACCCTTGGAAAGTAGCAAACAGTTTCAAAACAGTTCCAATCTGGACATGATACTATACATATGGTTTGCATTCAAGCTTTGCTGCCCTGGCCCCTTCTCCCTCTCCAAGAAGTTAACCAGTCTTGCAGCTGCTCTGTCAGTTGGCAAGCTTTTCCTTCAAGCTACTGTATACAAAAGAAGCTTGCTAGGGCATCTTGACCTCTGACAGTTATCTAAAAGATTGTGTTTCTCCTTGATTGCTCAATAGTCTCCCTACTGGTTTGGAAAGCTTTGTAGCCTTCATCACTATAGTAACAGGAGAAGCTACAGCACCTGATAGAGGAAAGAAGTGCATCTTACTGCAGTTTTACAGAGGCTTAGGTAGAGGAATTTCATCCTATTTGCATAAAGATATAAATTATTTACTGAACAGTGACAGCATGTCTAGGAAGTACAAAATGAAAAGCTTCAACTACATCCATACTTGCGCTCACAGAGTCTGCCCCTTAGATCCAACATTGTGAACAAAGTTCCTTGTGGCGTTTTAAGTTTTGCAGCAAGGTTTCTCCATTTATATGCATGGAGTGTCTGGCCACTGTTTATCCAGAGATCAACATGTGTCCTTCAGTCTGGGAGATAGGCTTGCCCTCATCCACTGCATCACCTCCTTCACACTTATGGCAGACAGTGGGTTTTGGCTGAGACAGTCAGAAATCTCCAATAAAGTAAGAAAATAATGAAATCCACGTGTTTTTAAAGCACCACTTCTTGAATTCCTCTCTTTTTTTCATTTTTTAAAACCCCAAAATTTATTTTGTGATATCCTCATATTTAGTGGGAGGTCTTGGTTTCCAGCACTGATAAAAGCCTCTCTCTTGTCAAAAATCATGATGGGTCTTTATGGCTTACTTCAAAGTGGATGCAGTCATGCTTGATCAAATAACCTAGTCATCTTATACAGTATTCAACCCCAGTTTATAGCTTCCTCCCATGACAGTGCTGTGATTTTGACACAAGTGAGAGCTCACAGTATAGGAAATAACTAAGGATCCTGAAGAGCTTTCATGCTATATGATGAGGCTTCTTGATACATACCACTTACAAATTACTTGCTTTGAAAAAAAAAAAAAAGACATTTGGACCATGTATTTTATTAAAACAAGCTAATAAAGGATGTTTACCCACCAGTCCATTTTGATAAATCACTATTTTATGGCATATTAACAGTATCTCTACTACTTATGCAACTAACTACACATCTGATCTTTTCTTTATTTGTACTTCAAGGAAATGAGAATAACTGTCCCTGTACAATGAAAATCAGACAATATAATCTGGTGCATATTTTTTCAGTACTGTCTGAGAGAACATCAGGCAGTTATGAAGTCCACACTCACTTCCAGCATTTCATTTCTGACATTAAAACGAGTGTTCAAAGCATAACCAACTAAATCTAAAAAAATCCCCTCGAATCTGCTTTCTTCTTTATTGTGAAAACATATTTGTCTGCCTTTCAGGTTTTATTATGTCTATTACATTCACTTCCACTTTACTTTAAGCCTCCACACATCACAGATTGTCATGGGCACCCGCGGGACTGAAGGCAAGATGTGGTTTTATGGAGGTGGCTGAGTAGGATCTGCAGGAGAGCTGGGGCAGGAGGCTGGGGAATTGTAGTGTCTGAGGGGCTGGCATTGGGGGCTCAGGGGAGGTTGAAAACATCCAGCAAGGTCCACTAAGTGTTCAGCGCTGACTACTGGATTAGTGATCCCTGCCTGTGCATGAACCTCTCTGTGCATGTTTCACAGCAGATGTCGAGCTTAACGTTACTGCTTCTCCACAAGAAAATAGTATCCCCTCTACATTTCACTCCACTGTTTCTCTGCTAGGGTGCAGGTCTGTGAGTGGGGCTGAGAGCAAAGCTTTCCCTTCCTCCTAATAATAAGAAAGGAAAACCCAGGATGTTTGAATCACTGAGTGTCTGGAGGGTTTCTGTATCTGGTGGCAGCTGCTGGGGATGCACAGTCTGCTTTTAAACTGAGCCGAGACAGCAGGACATGATGAGCGTAGAGTCCACACAGCAACCTTAGTCTCCCCTGTCAGTGATTTTCAATTTAATGCTTTTAAAGACACTAAGTAATTAAGAGCACTTAGCATGAACTCCCTGGGCCATCATACCCCAGCAAGGGAGGTGCTGGCTGCTCTCCCACTTTCACCATTCGGTGTTTATGTTATGTTTGAGTGGAGGTGAATGCAGTGGTTCTGCTAAGCATGTTCTCACAGCCTGCTTGCTTTCAGTGTCTTTCTGAGACTGAGTCTATTATTTACATCCCTCATGCATCTGAGATTGATTAAAGCAAAATGGAATACCTGTTCTCAGAAGCAACTGAAATAGCACTAATATACCATAAATATCAAGGATTTATATGAATAGAGTAAATGTTATGGAATATCCATCCACATAGTAGATCAAGTAGCTTTTAAACCTGCCTTTATCTATTCTTAGTAGTAGTCAATGAGTCCAGTACTTCCATCTGGTTAATAAAAATGTATACAGTACTCACTGTCTCTTTAGCACATGAACTAAACGTATAAGATGAAAGGATTGGACTGAAGCATCCACTACAGTCCTCAAACAATACTTATTATTTTTTTGCCCTTAATGTACATGCTGAATAATTAAAACCAACAGTCCTTTTGTGGAAGGGGTGCCCTACATACCCGTTGTAGTGACAGGTCTGTTCAATCTGAACAGATTGATGTCTGTTCATTTCCATGGGGAAGTTAATCTTTAGTAATTCAGTCTTAACAATTGCTTTTAAATTTTAGTATTGCTCTTAATGACACAATTATAGTTTACTGTTTTACTTTTCACTAACAGCTTTCACATCTTTTCTATAAACACTGAGAGAGGATTCCAGGATCCCCCTGTATATTTATGTTCCCATCGATTTTGGTACCTAGAAGTCTTATATTAAATGCCAATGAGGACATTTAATATATTAATAGATTAAATTAAAAATGGAATTATTATTTAATCTAGATTTCATCATTAAAGGTATCCCAGGCTGTCATTCACTTTGAGCTCACAACATAACTCAGGATTTTAAGGCCACTGCTATATCAGCTGTACTGCAACTTGGTTTGTCTAAAGGGGAATTAAAATCTGATTCATTCATGCCTAGACATTTCATAGACTTTGTATGTGACCTTGATAATAACAAAGAGCAAACTCTCCTCATACCATGATCAGCAGCTAGTGATGCAACTCTGCAAACCTATTCCTGGGAGCAAACCAATTGTATTAGTAAACTATCCAAATGAGTATTTCCTTCAAGAGCAGGCAGAATCTTACCTAGTTCTGAATACGGACAACAGCATCATCCAAAATTAGCAAGAACAACATTTGGCTATCATCTCTCTGGTCATTGTTTCTTTGAGCCTCGACTACTTAACAGGGCAATTTAGGACAGTAATTAAAAAAGACTTGCTAAATCTTTGCTCATAGCTGTGTTAGGATTCTTGAATGGAATTTACTAAGGATTATCAAATATGAATATTATTGTCTGATAACATATATTTATAGGCTTCATTAACATTTTACTTATTATGTTTTGAACATATTGTTTTGATTGGTAAAATCATTTTATTCTAAAATATTGATAGGAGTATATTCTATTTTCAATGACTATTTGCATATATGTTTAAGACAAACTATTTCATAACTTTGATGTCGGACTGCTTCTTATTAAAAACTATAAAACTTCTCATGTAATTTCTTTTCAATACTTTCATAACAAAATTAAGGTTTCTTTCTGTCAGTTTCCCCCAAGTAAATCACAGAATGTTACAGGTTGGAAGGGACCTCTAAAGATCATCTAAAGCCAAGCCCCACTGCTACAGCAGGGTAACGCTACAGCACCTGGTGTACCCAGACTGTCTCCCATCAAAGTACAAACCAGGCCTGACCCTGCTTAGGTGTTCCACATTCCATCTCCATGTCTCTTCACCCACTCTTCAGGTATGTTGTTTTCATACAACATACATTGCTTACAGAAACATTTCATACAACATATGTTTCTTATTTAGCCCTTTTAAATTTAATTCATGGGATAATGTATTTGATTTGGAAGTAGTGCATACAGGTTGCTCTATTGTTTGCAATTCAGAGCAAAGCTTAAAATGAGATATTTTATATAAATTTGTCTTATCCAATTTTCTCTCTATAAATATATTTCCAATAATCCCCATTAAACTAATTAGCTACAGACCCTTCAATTCTGCCAAACTTCGTATATTAACCAGCAACACTCTGCAAGATATTTTGCACTTAAAATTTAATTTAAAACTTAAAATTTTAATTGTGTGAAAGAAAATAAAAAGAGACCTGGCATAAATTGGTAAAAGAATTGCTTTATCAGAATGGCCACACCCTTCCAGAAAATAAATTATCTAAAAATATTCAGACATCTAAATGAACATACATAGAAAATGGAAGAGTAAGAGGCCTGGCAAAATTGGTCTGTCAGGATCTCCCACTGAACCTTCCTACTGCTTTTGCACTTGGCCCTGGGTCAAACCTGCTATTTTCATTGATTTTCAAGGTGAGCTATGTACCTTCCCCTTCCTGTTGGCTGTCTGACCAGACTGCAGCGCTGACCTTTGGTGACTGAATTTTCCAGGCTGGCTTTGCCAGGTATCACTTATGTCTTAGATGTCCTATCAGGATCAGTTAACATAATGAACACAAAACATCAAGATCGTGTCTGTATGCATAGTACTGCAGCCACTGCACTCAGGTCTGCACACAGATCCTGTAATGCCATAAGCTCATTATTTTCAGACATCTGCAAACTTTTATCCTGATCCTCTGTCTCCTAAAGGACAGGTTTCTCTAGACCTTTGTTTCATTTTTTCCCTATTTGACTTCATTCCATTGCCACAGCGTGATTCACCTGCCAGCTGATTATAGCAATGCTAGAGGTTAATGAAGAAAGTGTTAGTCGCATGGGTTGCCAAGACCTGGTGAGTGGAGTAACTACAGCTTAATGACTTCACTTAATAACTTCAGTTGCAGCAGATCAGATCAAGACTGAATTCGCTAGCAACATCCATAGCAACAATATGGCCTTAATTATTCAGGGTTATATATTACATTTATGTAATATCAGTTACAAAAGAACACAGACATGTAACATTATTCCTTATCCTCTCAAGGGAAAGCTGTTGCAAAAACAACATCTGGAATCAAATTTGCAATGTGTCTAGTATTTTCAGCAGCATTTTCCTGGACTATTTTGGCTCTCAGAAAAACCTTGTGTATTTGTAAATAGATTTGACTAAAATCTATTTGCATAGATGTTACTTCCATCCTGTAGTAGCAAATATATATTGGCTGGATATTTTGTGATCCCAAAAACCTCAAAGGTGGCATTATCTGCTCTTCAGAACTTCCAGCCCTTACTCTCACAAAGCAGGCTCAATTTGATGAGAGCCTAGTCTGCAAAACAACCTCTAAATCATTTGTTCCAACAAAGCTTTGACAGCAGAATGGTCACGAAGAAGCTTGGTCCAAAATTCATATTGCGTTGGCAAGTACAGAATTAACAGAGTTTGATTTCTCTGTTGCACATATGGACTCTGATACAGATTTTCATACCCATACCTATGAAAGGACACAAGATCACCCTGTATTTATTAATTGTATTTTCCTTACCCAGTTTACACAAGATCTTATGTCACACCATTCTTCCAACCATATTAACACATTTTTAGATTGCACATTAGGGATCATGACTTGAAATGTTCCTTAGATAATGCTTTAGGAGATTCTTACATTATTGTATCTACCAATAAATGCTTCAGCAAGTTCCACAGCACCATGTGTAAAAGATGTACGGAGAGCTGTATAAAATATTGTTGAAAATGTTTGAATAAGGCACAGAAATGGGCCCCTCTCCTGATCACAGCGTTGACACAGCTGCAGCAGTTTATTAAACCAGTGGACCATAGGCTCTGAAATCTGCAGAGTGCTGTGCAGTATCTAATCCCATGCCGAACCAGATGATAATGTCAATGAACTTTAGTTCGGTTCCTTGCTGTGTACTAGACAAATCCAAAGGGATGGATGAAAGTTGCTTATGTTTAGTGCTTATCAAATCTTGACTCAAAGGAAATAAGACAGAAAACAAGACATTAGTTGTTGAAATAAAGAGATTAAGAGGAACAACCTGTAGCTGAAAAATAAATCTATGAAAGAAAGAAAACAAAGAAAAATCCTTTCTTACTTCCTCTTGTTAATACTACCGCAGTGACTCAAGTGATAGGAAGAGATTAGAAAATAATCTTTTTCATGAAACATTTTGCCCTCATTTCTCCTTCCTATCGCACCTGTTGCTTTACAGCTGATTCCACATTTATTTACCTTTTGGTCTTCACACATTTACTCTATGATTTCTTTTACTTATCCTTTGTTTACTTCAGAACTGATTTCCTGCCCACTTTACTCAGACTGCTCCTCACAATTACCAGAAAACCCCAGGGTTACACCTCTGGGGACTAAATCAAAACAATCATTACAAACAATCCCTAAGGTTTTACAATATTTTGTTGTCTTGCACTGATTCTAACCTAGTGCTGATTGACATAGCAGCAAAGCAACAATACAAAGGAATGAGTAGCAAGTGAGACATTTTCAACACATGGCACTTTGTTCCCCCATTCCATGTTCACCCTGGCAGGTTTAAGTCATTTAATTTCCCTGCTTAATCAGGTGATCCATGAAGCATGCTGTGCCACAACAAGGAGAAACAATGAGGAAAAAAGATGACACAGACACTCAAGATGACAAGTAGGGCTGATCCTCAGGTCTTGGTCACCCAGAGCAGTCTGACATATTTACCTTCCTGATGAAATGTCTGGGCAGTTGTTGCCATTGGATCCACTCTATTAAGTCTCCATTTGACAGTGACTGGAAAAGAGACATTCTTTTATTTTTGAGCACAATGGCAATAGTAGGCAGATTAATTTCCAGGTGTGAGAAAGAAAGAGAAGAAAATTAGAAAAGTAGCATAAAAAACACACAGCTCCAGGGCAACTTGACAGAGCATCTGGCCTTGTAGTCATCTGCTCAGTCTGGTTTCCTGTGAAATGAAAAACCTTCTGTCTTTGACTCAGCTTCAGTTTAATTCTGTATAAAGTCAAACCATTCTGATTCCCAAGAGGTGCCATGCACAGCACAAGCTGACTGCATGGCAGAACTTTTTACATCTCAGAATAGGAAGAGTAAGGAATTTACACTACATTGTGGTGGGCCATTAGGAAGGTTAAAGGCTTCTCTTGAAAGAAGGATGTTCAGGTTGTAAACAGGCATCAAAACCCTTCCTCAGCTACTAGTCAGTTAACCACTTTAGACAGAAACATTCATTTATCTTACATTGACATGCATGAATTTCCGCTATATCACAACTTGCTTGTAGGTTACTGTGAGCTTCTAATAGTCCTCACTAATGCAATGAAATACAGCTTCAGCTGTTTCCACTGCCTTGATAACATTTAATGTTACATTAAATGTCTGGATTTTTTCACAGTATGTGAAACTATCCATCATGCCGTATTGTAATGTCACAGTCCTACAGACAGTATCTGATCTCCTGACTTTATGAAGAATATTAGGTAAGTAATTGGGTAAGTACAGCAAAGAACACAAAAGGAATTCAGGGCTGTATTGAAAATGTGGCCTTTTACAGTAATGAAAACGGGGATCATATAATTTTTATGTGCATCTTAGAGTTGCAACCATTTCTTTTGTAGCTATAAACTTCAGGTACGAGAAATTAACAAATATTTAAAGTTTATATTTGGTATCTACAGATGATGTGGTTTGTAACACAATATACAATCTGGTTCTCCAAGATAAGACCCGTGACTTACGCAGTGAATCCAACTATAGTAAACAATATACAGTTATTTTCTGCAGTGTTATTCTGGCAGAAAGTGATGAATACAAAAAATCTTTTAAAAGTGTGGTCTACTCATCCCTGAACGTGTGAAGACCTGCCAGCTTGAACTGATGGGCCTAGAACTGGACACAATATTCTAGATGTGGTCTCACCAGAGCAGAATAGAACAAGAGGACAACCTGTCTTAATCTGCTAGTCAGAACAATTCTGATCCGCCTCAGGAGGCCATAGGCCTTCCTGGCCACAAAGGCACATTGCTGGCACATGGTCATCCTACTGTCCACCAGGATCTCCACGTCCCTTTCTCCAACACTGCTCTGCAACTGGTCAGTCCCCAAACTATATCTGGAACCTGAGGTTGTTCTTACCCACATGCAAGACTCTACATTTGCCCTTGTTACAGTTCGTTCAATTTCTCCCTGTTCAGGTCCCCAGCCTGTCCAGGTCTTGCTGAATGGCAGCACAGTCTGCTGGGGTGTTGGTCACTCCTCCCAGCTTTGTGTTATCAGCAAACTTGCTGACAGTGCACTCTAATCCCTCATCCAAGTCATTAATTAAGAGAGTGAATATGACTGGTCCCAGTACTGATCCTTGGGGGACCCCACTAGATACTAGTCTCCAACTAGACTCTGTCCCATTGACCACTACTCTCTGGCTTCTATCCTGGAGTCAGCTCACAATGCACCTCACTACCCAATCATCCAGACCACACTGCATCAGTTTGGCTGCAAGGATGCCGTGAGAGACTGTGTCAAATGCATTAGTGAAGTCAAGATAGACCACATCCACTACTTTGCAATAATCTATCCACCTGGTTATGTCCTCATAAAAGGCTATCAGGTTGGTCAAGCATGACTTCCCTTTGGTGAGGCCATGTTGAGTGTCCCTAATGACCCTCTTGTCCTTGATGTGCCTAGAGATGGTGCCATGGGTCACCCTTCCTTCCCTTTCTGAAGATTGGAGTGACATTTGCTCTCCTTCAGTCCCTAGGAACCTGTCCTGATCCCCATGACTTACTAGACATGATGGAGAGTGGCCTAGCAATGACTTCCACTATCTCCCTTGGCAGTCCTGGGCACGTCCTTTCAGGGCCCAAGGATTTATGCATATACAGAGGATACTTTCTCTGTATCCTCTGTCACCATGGCATCTGCCTCATTCAAAAGAGGGACTACATTGCCTCTAGTGTTAGTTTTATCTGTGGTGTATCTGAAGAAGCCCTTTCTGTCGTCCTTGACCTCTCTTACAAGGTTTAATTCCAAGGAGGCCTTGGCTTTCCCAGTTGCCCAATACCTACATCCTCGGACTAGAGCCTTATAACCATCCCAAAGCAGCTATTCCCTCCTTCCATGACCTATAGACTTGCTTCTTCCTCTTGAGTTTGCCCAGAAGCTCCCTGTTTACTTCCAGAATCTTCCATAAGACCAGACAAAGGTCTTCTGGCTCCCTTTCTTGACTTCCTACCTTTTCGGATGCTCTGATCTTGGGCTTCAAAGAAGTGGTCTTTGAATGTTAACCAGTTGTCTTGGGCCCCTTTACATGCCAGTGCCAGTGTCCCATGGGATTTCCATAGCAATTGCTTGAAAAGGCTGTAGTTGGCCCTCCTGAAGTCCAGGATTGTGATTCTGATGGGTATTCTGTTCCTATCACATAAGATCCTGAACTCCACTGTATCCCTCAATCAACCTTTTTCAACCGAGCCCTCCTTGTTGGTGAGTACAAGATCCAGCAGTGCTCCTCTCCTAGTTGGCTCTTCTACCATTTTCATCAGGAATTAGTCATCAATGCACTGGAGGAACCTCCTGGACTGTGGCTGGCTGGCTGTGTAGGTCTTCCAGCAAATATCAGGGTAGTTAAAATCCTCCATGAGAACTAGGGCCTGTAGCTGTGAGGCTGCTGTCAGCTGCCTGTAGAAGGCCTCATCAACTTCCTCATCCTGATCTGGTGGCCT
>JAOXOE010007476.1:0-24816 GCA_028565055.1 Phoeniculus purpureus
AGTGCAGGGACCTGCTCTGATCCCTCTGCTATGGCAGAGCTGGCTCCAGAGCAGCCTGGGTTGCAGGAGACAGTGGGTAACTGCTGTTGGAGGGTCCAAGAGGTGCATCATCCCTGATAGCAGAGCTGCAATGTGGGGGACTTGTTCTCCTCCTTGTTGAGCCCTGGTGTTCAATAGTGTCCACAGACTGGCTGTGGAGACCATAACCCTGCTCTGGGGACCTGCTCTGCTCCTTCTGTTGTAGCAGGGCTGGCTCCAGAGCAGTTTGGGTGCAGGAGTCACTGGGCAGGTGCTCTTGGGAGGCTGAGGAGCTGCATCATCCTTGGTAGCAAGGTCATGACTTGGAGAACCAGTTCTCCTCTTCTCTGCTGAGTGGTCATTATCTCGCTGCAGTGGGCAACTCTGAGCCCTCTTCCTGGCACTGTTCCTCTGGCAGTTGAAAGAGGATCCCTCCTGCTTACTGACAGCTGCCCCATCAGTAAGGCTGTAGTGAACATGTGATGGGGCTAGTGAGGAAGCCACCCTTTCTCAAATGTCCAAATTAGAGCACCTGGAGAAAGACAGCAGTCCATGTTTAGGGCTGTTCTGTTGGAGCAAATCCTCATATGACCTCCATTTCATAGAAACATTGAACAGTTTGGGTTGCAGGAGACCTTAAAGATCATCTAGTTCCATCCTCCCCTAACCATAGGCAGGGACATTTTCCATGAGACCAGGTTGCTCAAAGCCACACCCAACCTGGCCCTAAAGACTTCCAGGGACAGAGTACCCACAACTGCTTGGAGCAACCAGTGTCTCACCACCCTCACAGTGAAGAATGTCTTCCTAACAGCTACTCTAGTTGCATCCTCTTTCATTTCGATACTGCCGCCACTCACCCTGTCACTGCATCCCCTGGTATGGAGCCCCTGCCCATCTTTTCTGTAAGCCCCTGTCACAATTTACATTTCCCAAGCTCTTCAAAACATCATAAAAACAGAGCACAATAGGAAATAACAGCAAAGAAAGAAAGAAACGGTTAAAAGAAAAGTGAAGGAAAAAGATGTGTAAACCACTGGCAGAGTGACTCCTGCCCCTGTCCCCATCCTGTCCCGAAAAGCTGTGGCCCATGAATCCCAGATCCAGCACTTCACTCCACCCAAAGCAGAGACCCAAAACCTAACAAAAGGATTCTCTGCATCTCCCCACAGAAAAGACAACAGAAAGAAAGGCTTTTACTGCACACGCTCCCCCCTTTAAAGTTTTAAAGGGGAAAGGAAGAAAGGAAATAGGGGGAAAGAAGAGATGAAAGGGAAGGAAAAAAGAAGAGAAGGAAAGGGAAATGGCATGGGGCTAAAAATAATGCTTAGGGTGGATGAAGAACGAGGGAAACATGAGTAATAAAGCAATGCTAGAAGCTATCATGGAGGAAGATGTCTTTCACAAGGTCCATGTGGCAGGAGAGCAGAGAGAGAGGCAGCAGCTCCTAGCCAGGCTCTGGCTGGAAGAGAAAGAGGGTCTTCTGCCATCTCAGAAGTCATTTGTCATGTCGTGGAGAGGGATATCTATTGATTCTCACATGGTCAGGTGAGATCAAGGGGTCAGGGATTAACCCGCAACAGGTTCTTCAACTTCTCTACATCAGCCATCTTCAGGGAGCCAACAAGCAGCAGTTCAAAACAAGCAGCTTCTACAGAAAGAACACAAGGGCTCAGAAACATTCCCCTTGAAATCACCTTCTAAGGCCATGCTGGGAGGAGAAAGTTGCTTCCCAGTTGCGTGCATACATTGCAGGGGAAACCCTCAAACCTCTTCATGCACAATGTGTGAACCCTGGGTGCCTGATGGACCATAGACCTCTTGGAGGTGGCAACTCTCCTGTCACACCGAGAAACCAAGAGCAGAGCCAGTGCTGAAAGGCCCCCCAGAAGCCAAGAGAAGCTTTCAGGTCTCACACATCCTTACATGCTTTTGAGGTTGCTCAGTACCAGCCCTGGACATGTTTAGAAGTCGTGTAGGTTTGGTGCTCAAGGAAGATTTGTAACACTGCAGTGGAAGTCACTGGGTGCCTGAGAGTCACACCTGGTCTTGTGATCCAGTTCCTATAAAAAACCCTGTATTTAAATTTGTTGTGGTGGAATTTCAAGTTAACATTAGCATTTTTACTGCAGCTGATGTCATTCTTCCAAACCTAACAGCTTATTATCAAAAACTCTGTGGCAGGCTTGGTGCATGAGAAGAAGTGATGTACTGCAAAATCTTTATTAAGACATGAACTGCAGCCAGAGGAAGGCATCATGTGTGCCCAGAAGCATATTTATCTGCTTTTCAAAATGAGAAGATTATACTAGTGTCTTTTAAGTGCTATCCTCAGGGAACTTCTGCAGTACTTCCATTTTTGAGAGAATCTAGGAGTGCAGAAGCCCAGAGTCTCCTCTAAGTAACACATTCATCAGAGCAGCTGCTTGAGACCAGTAGGTAGTAGGACTCCATAGCCCATGACTTCTCACCATTCAGCTGTTTTGTTTTCTTTGTTTTATACCCTGACACGAGGCTGGAAACCTTTAAACTAAGTAGGGTTGGTGTGGTTTGCCACAAAAGTCCCCCAAAATGACATGCCCCACAGCTGCATGCAGGGTGTGTTTTGAGGGAGAGTTGCTTATTTCACAGTGTCTTACATAGTCTGTCTTCAAACAAGTTTAGCTGGAGATGTTTCATAGAATCATAGAATGTATTGGGTGGAAGGGACCTCTAAAGGTCATCTAGTCCAGAACCCTGAAAAATCTCTAACTGGAACAGATTGCTCACAGCCCCATAATCTGACCTGCAATGTCACCAGAGATGGGGTCTCCACTACCTCTCTAGGCAGCCTGTTCCGGAGATCCACCTCATGTTTGGAGCATCATTCTCCAAATGATAACTATGAGAAAGAACTTCTCCACAGTGAGGGTGACAGAGCACTGGAAGGGGCTGCCCAGGGGGGTTGTGGAGTCTTCTTCTCTGGAAACATTTAAAACCCACCTGGACATGTTCCTGTGCTACTTGGTCTAGGTGATCCTGCTGTGTCAGAGGGATTGGACTAGATGATCTTTCGAGGTCCCTTCCAATCTCCAATGTTCTGTGATTGTGCGATTCTGCTCTCATTTGTAGTGGAAGTGCACTGAAATATTTTGATTGGTTTCCATGAACTCACTCACCCCAGTGCAAGTGCAGAACAATGACCACATTTTATAGCATCTTCAAAAGCCTGTCAGCGCCTAATGGTGTCCTGTCCGTATGTGTTTGCTTTCTCTAGAAATTGATTACAACACAAAAGTGGAAATAATGGTGTCAGCAAACCGTTATGATTTTATAACGTGTGTTTTAAAGCTTTATGAACTGGTTTATTTCATAATGGTCGAATACGACTGGCTTATATCGTCGAGTTAAAAACCAGCTGTTATTGTTACGGCTGTCTGAGACGCCCTACTTTGAGGCAAGGAATATGCCTTTGATTAAAAAGCTTCCTGTCTGAATACGTTTTAATAAACAAATAAACTGCTTCGAGGGGTAACCTAAATATATCAGTAATAAATAAACCTCTTGAGAAAGTAACATCTGGTACTTTGGGAACAGGATAGTTTTGTTAATGTAGATGCAATAGTAGTCGCGGGTCGTGGTGTGTACAGTCATCAATGACCTCGCTGGGACACTGGACAAAGCACAATCGTTTAAAGCAGACATAAAGGCTAAATGATGTTTGGGAGTTATCTCTGGCCACACTGCTAAGGATACTTAGGAATGATTGTACCAAACACCTGGCCCATAAGTTATGTATTATTAGTTTGCCATGATGCTTATCCAGTAAAGCCAGAGAGCATCTGGTTTTCAGTCATATTCTTCTCTGGAGATGTTTAAAACCCACCTGGATACGTTTCTGTGAGACTTGGTCTAGGTGGTCCTGCTCTGGAAGGGAAATTGGACTATATGATCTTTCAAGGTCCTTTTGAATCCCTAATGTTCTATGATTCTGTGATTCCACTTTTCCTCCAGACTTCCCTCCAAATTAATGAAAACTTTGGGGTTGATGTAATACAGGAAGAGAAGGACCTGAGTGACCTTCCCAGCACAGCCAAGGAAACCAGCATCCTCTAAGCTTTTGGATCTCATGAAATTAGTGTGGTTCATCTATGATAGGTAACTGTGAACTCTGAGAAGGTTATGCTCGGAGCACTCCACACCTGGCTCTCACATCAAACACTTACTTTGTGCCTTGCAGACATTTTGGAACAGGTTTTACATACTGTGGATGCTATTTACTTATTAAAACGGTTTCAGACATTAAAATGCAGACTTACAAACAAGCTGAGGGCATTATAATTGTAGATCTCATGCATATGATTTCCAAAGACTTTTACCTGTTTCATCCTTTAACAGGGTGACAGTAATTAGAGATAAAAGGCTCACTGGAGATCTGACTCAGTGCACATTCCCGTGAAAGAAGTGTCTGACGATGATTTTAGCGAGCTCTCTATCAGTATCATCGCATTCTTTCTGCTTCAAAGAAGCACTGATACATCCAGATTGAGGTGCCAGTCTGACGTGAAACGTGGTTTCTAAATCTACACTGCAAGACCCACCTCAGCCCAGGTTTTCTCCCCCTACTCCCTGTGAGAATAGCAAACATCTCTCAGAGGCAGCAATATAAGGAACAACTGATGAAAAACTTATTAAAAAACTCCACAGAGTATTTCTCATTCATGTAGTAATTATCCCCCTGCAGTTCCCTATCTTTCAGAAACTTCACTTCTCAGACTCCTTGTGGACTACAGAAAGTCATTTACGTGTCCTGTACTGTGGGATAAATGGAGAACAGGATAAGAAAAATTATTATATGAAAAAATAAGGGCAACTTAACAGAATTGAAAGGCTGAGGGAGCTGGGTCTCTTGAGCTTGGAAAAAAGGAGACTGAGGATTGACCTCATTAATGTTTATAAATATGTGACAGGTGGGTGTCAGGAGGATGGAGCCAGGCTCTGCTCAGTAGCATCTAATGACAGGACAGGGGGCAATGTGTGTCAGCTGGAACAGAGGAGGTTCCACATCAATATGAGAACGAACCTTTTCACGGTGAGGGTGACAGAGCACTGGAAGGGGCTGCCCAGGGGTGTTGTGGAGTCTCCTTTGGAGACATTTAAAACCCACCTGGATATGTTCCTGTGCAACTTCATCTAGGTGATCCTGCTGTGGCAGAAGGTTGGACTGGATGATCTTTTGAGGTCCTTTATAATCCGTGATGTTCTGTGACTCTGTGAGTCTGTGAAATGTCCAGATGAGGACTGTGGGGCTACACTTTCACTTCGTTTTATGGTTATATTTAAACACATTATTAAAGCAGGTAGATTTGAAATACCGATACTTTAAAATAAAAGATGAGAGTTGGGAAATACGGGATGTAAAGTGGCAGTAATAATCTACATTAAGAACTTTAGTGCATTAATGAACAGGAAGGAAAAGCACCAACAAATGTAGAGCTGTTTAATCACTAGAGGAAACCTTAGCCTTCCCTTCTATATGTTTACATTGAACCTTACTGTACTTGAAAGCACTGCTGAGATGGTGAGAGATCTAGGGTGCTCACACTACAACCAGACAAAAAACATAGAGATTTTATTTATTTATTTATTTAGATTCCCAAGTAATAAGCATATAGGTTTCCTTTTCTGGGGGTACTAGTACTCTTCCTATTTTGTTTAATTCCATTTGCTCCTTCTTCTCTGGAAATGTTTAAAACCCACCTGGATATGTTCCTGTGCAACTTGGTCTAGGTGATCCTGATATGGCAGGGGGATTGGACTAGATGATCATTTGAGGTCCCTTCCAATCTGTAATGATTCTGTGATTCTGTGATTCTGTTTTGCCACTCAAACATTAGTGAAGACAACAACCTGTCGCTTTATTTTTAAAATTCTTACTATTTTAAGAAACTTGCAGCTTCTCAAAAGGGAAAAGGTACCTTGGTGTGCATTAATCTTGAGCTTACATAAAAGCTCTCATGTACCACTTCTTCCTTTGAAAAGATGTGATTGGGCAGGCTGGAGATCTGGGTGGGGAGAAATTTAATGAACTCTCACAAGGGCAGTGTGGAGTCTTGCATCTGGGCAAGAACCAGACTCGAGTACCAGTATAGGTTAGGGACCAACCTTTTGGAGAGCAGCATAGTAGAAAGGGACCTGGGGGCCCTAGTGGACAGCAGGATGACAATGAGCCAGCAACATGTCCTTGAAGCCAAGAAGATCGATTGCACTGATTGATGATTGGAAGGAGAGTGGTTAGTAGACAAAGAGAGGTTGTTCCCCTCTACTCTAACCTGGTGAGACTACATCTGGAATATTGTGTCCAGTTCTGGGCTCCTCAGTTGCAGAAGGACACAGAGCTGCTGGAGAGTCCAGCCCAGACCCACAGAGATGATGAAGCAGAACACCTCCCTGATGAGGTAAGGCTGAGGGAGCTGGGTCTCTTGAGCTTGGAAACAAGGAGGCTGAGGGGTGACTTCATTAATCTTTATAAATATGTGAGGAGTGGGTGTCAGGAGGATGGAACCCGGCTCCGCTCAGTGTCATCCAATGGTAGGACAAGGGGCAATGGCTGTGAGCTGGAGCACAGGAGGTTCCACATAAATGTAAGAAGGAACTTCTCCACAGTGAGTATGACAGAGCACTGGAAGGGGCTGCCCAGAGGGGTTGTGGAGTCTCCTTCTCTGGATACATTTAAAACCCACCTGGATATGTTTCTGTGCAACTTGGATCTAGGTGATCCTGCTGTGACGGGAGGATTGGATCTTTCAAGTCCTCTTCCAACCCCTAACGTTCTGTGATTCTGAGATTTAATCCAAATGCCTAATCCATCCCAACAGCAAAACGTCAAGATATGTGTAAAAGTAGATTGGGGTCACTGTGCCAACATTCATCCTTGCAACACCTTCCAGTTCTCTTGTGTAACTTGTACCTGCTGCTTTTCTGAGAATGGGTCACTTTGATGGGTATTGAAATTGCCTTTTTCTACCCGAGTGGGTGTGTCAATCTCTGTCCTGGGACATCCTGTTAGGATTCAATGAAAATTGGACAGTTGAAAAAACGTCAAAGCACAAGTCTTCACTGACAAAGATGGCATCTGCCTCAGACAAATGTCTTCGTAAAAAGCTTTGAGGGGCAGCTGTAGCTGGAACAGCAGATGTTTGCTTTACAATCTGTGAAACCTACCCGGCTATTCTGGAGGAACACTGGCCCAGCTGCTGTGCGTTTGGTATTCAGGACTCTCTTGCTGTAGTGCCACAACAGTTCCAATGAAATGTGAAAGCTTAAATTCTCTCTTCAGCCTATAGTACTGAAATAACTAGCAATTAGACAGTAATTGCTCTGCACGTGAATATCATAGTAGCAATCAAAATACAGTGGATAAATATTTACTTATTTTAGAAATGCAAGTTCAATTCTTCTGTTATGTCATCTTCACCCGACTTAGGTTGCTCTGATAGAATCACAGAATCATTCAGCTTGGAAAAGACCTTTGGCATCATTGAGTCCAGCCATCAACCTTACTCTACCAGTTCACTCCTAAACCAGATCCTCCAACACCACATCCAAGCATCTTTGAGACTTATCAAGGATGGTGACTCAACCACTATCCTGTGCAAGCGCTGCAGTTGCTTCAGTATCCCATGATGGACAGTCAAAGAGGAGAACCAGAAGCTTATAAAGATTCCTTGTTTAGCAAACTCACGTACTTTTGCTCTATACTTGCAGGAGTGTTGCTGTGGTGTGAGAAGACTATAATTTCATTTGAACTGCTGCGCACAGGTATGGATTTTGGCTGATTTGCTGGACTGGGGAGAAAGAGGAGCAGACCAGAACATCACAGCACAGTTTTGAGGTCTCTCATTTCCATAAGAGCCATCCCTGCAAACCTGGGAGCAACTAGGTGTCAAAATATTTATGCATTGAATTGCACAGCCTGTCCAATAGGGGTAAAAGTCAGTAAATCTGATTAGTGCCACCTTCTTCTGACCAAAGACTTCCATTTTTCATATTTGAATTGGGTAAATGATTGCGAGTGTGTATGGAAGTTACATTTTCTGATGCTAGTTGAGGGATATTGGCTGGAGAAAAGGCTTAGATCTTCTTCAAGAGAAGCCATTAATACATGTGCTTCTGGTAGGTGTAGAGCTACCAGGCAAAGTCAGTAGAACTATGAGCGAATGGCTTTCAGCTGGATAATTCACTGTGTGTCATGGGTAGAAAGAGAATTTTCAAGCCAAGCACCACAACAGAATTTCTCTCATAGTCCAACCTGTCATTTCTGAAACAAACACGGGAGAAGAAGCTCCAATATTTGTTCCATAAGCATAGCCCAGTTCAGAGAGTTCCTGTCCCAGAATATTTGTTTGCAAACCAAAAGTCATGCTTTGCCCTCTACTTGCAAATCAATTTTGCCTTCCTAGAATGAATTTGATATTTACAGGCATCTGCAAAAACATTAGAAGATTAATTTTCATTCGATTGCATTTTTTTTGTTGCCACAGCTTAATTTATTCTTGTGTTTTGTTATTGAGAACCTGGACTGATTACTGATGGGGTTATTGAATTAATCGAGTGAGAAGTTTACTACTCCTTAGAAGAACAGAGCAAAAAAAGTCAGTTTTCCCAAACTCACTGAACTTTCAGTCTTCAGTACAAGTGGTGGTGACTCTGAATAGTAATTAAAATGCCTGCAATCGTAGTCTGGCCAGGTATCTCTGTTTTAGTGCAAACCATGGCAGTAATTACGGAGTTGACGTTTCACTCAAGTACTCTTAATTTTGTAATAGATCCTTTTCTCCAAGTCCGTTCCAGTGGTGATAATACAAGTTTATAAAAGCGACATTTTCGTTATATCTTTATAGATGAGTCCATTAAGTAAATGGCTATCTCATAAAGTGTTGGGTGCAAGTCTTGAGTCCTGCATTTTGGTCCCAACAATCTCCTGCAACTCTTGGGGCAGGCTTGGGGCAGGTTGACCAGGAAGCAGTCTGGCAGAAAAGGACCTGAGGGTTCTAATTGACAGGAGGCTGAATATGAGTCAGTAGGGTGGCCAGGTGGCCAACAAGGCTAATGGCATCCTGGCCTGGATTAGAAACTGTGTGTCCAGCAGGAGCAGGGAGGTGATTTTCCCCCTGTACTCAGCACAGGTGAGACCACATCTTGTGTACTGGGTCCAGTTTTGGGCACCTCAGTACAAGGGAGACATCGAGGTGCTGGAGCAAGTCCAGAGGAGGGGAACAAATCTGGTGAAGGACCTGGAGAAGAAATCTTAGGAGAGACCTCATCTCTCTCTGCAATTATCTGAAAGGGCATAGTAGAGATGCTGGTGCTGGTCTCTTCTCACAGGTCATTAGTGACAGAAGCAGAGGGAAGGGCTTCAAACTTCAACAGGGTAGGATTAGATTAGACATCAGGAAAAAATTCTTCACAGAGAGAGTGGACAGGCACTGGAATAGGCTGCCCAGGGTGATGGTTGAGTACTCATTTTCAGATGAGTTTCAAAGTTTCTTGGATGTAATGGGGGTTTGGTTTAGGGGTGAACTTGTAGAGCAGGGTTGGTGGTTGGACTCAATGATCCCAAAGGTATTTTCCAATCTGAGTGATTCTGTGATTTTGTGGGTACCTCATAAACACAAGTGTTGGAAAATTGAAATCATGTGGAACAACTCATGAGGTTAGTTATTGATCATTAGTTAGTCAGTTAGTTAGTCATTATTTGTAAATATTTCTTGATTCAGGCCTGCAGTTATATTCCTTTATCAGAATTCAACATAGTGTGTTTAGAGAGGTAAAGGCTATTTTAGATCTGATCCCAAATTAAAGTTATTGTGAAAATTCTGCTATTTCCGTGGGACCATTGTTAATCTGTCTTCAGATTACCCCTTTAATGACAATGGGTTTTATGTTTCCTTTCACCTCAAATTTAATATGCAGATGGGATTTTTGTAGGACAGCAGGATATTCGTTAAATAAAGCAAGATTAAGTTTATGAATATTTTATTATATATTCTTAATAAATTCAGGGAGACTGAATCATTACAATTCCATGTGATCTGAACTGCAGAATCTTGTACTACAGTGTAATGAAGAAAACATTGAAATCAAAAGTTGAGAAGAAATATTATTCATTCTTTTCAATCTTTTCTTTGTTGTTCTTTACATCTGACCTTTCAGACACTGGGCTTTAGGGAAATCCGGAAAATTTTAGAAGGCATTTGAGAATAAATTGAGTTTAGAAATAAAGGTAATGGCCTGTCTAGTTGTACAGAGGTGAAAATTATTGTTCAGAAACTGCATCCTTGTCCATCAAAATAGTTTCCTTGATTCCAGTAGGGAGGAAGAGATCACTCAATGGGAAATTTTGTCTTTTCAGTTCACCAGAGCACTAAATATTTGACCAAATACTTATTTAAACACATTCATATGATTGGGAGCTACTCCCCAAAGCTGAAAACTCCAGCCTCTGCTAAAGAGGTTTCTGCCAGCTGTAAAACACAGTCATAGAATCAGAGAATCATAGATCATTACAGATTGGAAGGGACCTCGAAGGATCATCTAGTCCAATCCCCCTGCCATGCACAAAGATGCGATGAATCTAGTCCAACCCCCTGCCATGCGCAAAGATATGGCAAAAAATTTGCTTTCAATATTTCTGAAATGAATTTGTGCAAGGTCAAATTACATGCTGCTTGGAGAGGTATTTTTCTTCTTGAAATAAGTATCCCTGAACTGTGTTCTGCGCCTAAGAACTACTTTTAAGAGACACTTGCTAACACTATGTGTGTTCAAATGAGCAAGCCATTTTACATCAAATAAAATCGTAGGAGTGTTAATAGCTAACGTCAGACTAGTGACACCAGTAATGGATGGGAAAGCAGGCAGGCAGGCAAAAGAATAAAGAAAAAATAGTTACTGCATCTTAGGCGATCTCTGGCTTCAAGATGGACCCCACAGCCGCCAAGGCCAAGTTTATCAACAGTGGTGGTAGATCCTCTGTGAAGAAGCAGAACTGATGTAGAAACAGCAGCCAAAAGGAGTGAGAATATGTGAAAGAAGTAATTCTGCAGGTCAATCATGGCTACGCTGTTGTGATTCACTTTTTCCATAAAATATGCTTTCTTGAATTGTCTGATGGACAGAAGTGAGGAACTGTTCTAGTTAGAAGCAAAAATGTGTAACAAAATAAATGTACTGACATGAGAGTGGTCTTGCCACCTGAGCTACAGCGAACAAACGGTGGCTCTACAGTGGTCTCACCTGTGGAGCTGCAGAAAAGGTTAGATCTGGAGGGAACTTCTCTTCCAGAGGTTATTACATGGTGAATCAGAAAAGGGAGTGAGAACCTGCCAGGAACTTTTGCTAACTCTCCATACCCTGGATAAAGAGATCAGGCTCTACAGAAGCAACAACCTATTCTTCATAACTGTCTGCAGAGTGCAAACTTGGCTCCATGAATTTGAAGATCTAGGATTACTCTCCAGTTGTTTTCAGCACATAGGACTCCATCCAAATCAAGATCACACTTAACACTTTCAGAGGAATATGGGTCACATAAAGATGCTTTTGCACAATTAACCTCTTTTTTCCTTTTTATGATTTTGCTGAGGACTGACCTGTTGGATAGCAGTGTAGGAAAGAGGGACCTGGGGGTCCTGGTGGGTGGCAGATTGACCATGAGCCAGCAGCGTGTGCTTGTGGCTTTCGGTGCCAACAGCATCTGGTTAGCAGATTGAGAGAGGTCCTTCTTCCCCTCTACTCTGTCCTAGTGAGACCGTATCTGGAGTATTGTGTGCAGTTGTGGGCCTCTCAGTTCAAGAAGGACATGGAGCTGCTGGAGGGAGTCCAGCACAGAACTACAAAGATGATGGAGTGGAGCACCTCCCTTACAAGGAAAGGTTGACGGAGCTGGGTCTCATGAGTTTGGAGAAGAGGAGACTGAGGGGTGACGTCATTAATGTCTACAAATAAGTGAGGAGTGGGTGTCAGGAGGATGGAGCCAGGCTCTTCTCAGTGTCATCTAGTGATAGGACAAGGGGCAATGGGTGGATCAGAAGAAGTTCCATATAAATATGAGAAGGAACTTCTTCCCAGTGAGGGTGACAGTGCACTGGAACAGGCTGCCCAGGGGGTCTGTGGAGTCTCCTTCTCTGGAGATGTTTAAAACTTGTCAAGATGTGTTCCTGTGTGGCTTGGTCTAGGTGATCCTGATCCTGCCGTGGCAGGGGAATTGGACTAGATGGTCTTTCGAGGTCCCTTCCAATCCCTAATGTTCTGTGTAGTTCTGTGTGTGTGTGTGTGTGTGTGTGTGAGTGAAGACAGCACTCTTTGTAAAATACCACTGTGGGACTAGAGAGCACTTAATCCAGGAAGAACTTGTTTGTACACATTCACTTTCCTGCTTATCTAACTCTTGTGGAAATAAAGTTAGTCCTTACAAGGTCTAATAAAGCAGCAGAGTCAATGTGTAGAATTTTAGACTCGGAATGCCCTGTTCTGAGTTTCTTTGCATTAGTCTTTATCCAGACTATTAAACAGCTTTCACACTCAGTATCAGAGATATGCACATTGTGGTATTTCAGGGGTCAAACAGGAATGAAGAGCAGTTTTCAGATGTCACAGTAATGGATAGGATGTAACTATGATCACTTACTCTTCAATGTATTCAATAGGTTGTTTCAGTCATGGGAAACTTAGGAATCACAGAATCACAGAATATTAGTGATTGGAAGGGACCTCAAAAGATCATCTAGTCAATCCCCCCCTGCCACAACAGGATCCCCTAGACCAAGTTGCACAAGAACAATAATCTACCCATAGCATATAAACTTGTTTTAAGATAGCACAAGGGGCAGTGGGTGTGAGCTGGAACAGAGAAGGTTCCACATCAGTATGAGAAGGAGCTTCTTCACATTGAGTGTGACAGAGCACTGGAAGGGGCTGCCCTGGGAGGTTGTGGAGTCTCCTTCCCTGGAGACATTTAAAACCACCTGGACATTTTCCTGTGCAACTTGGTCTAGGTGATCCTGCTGTGGCGGGGAGATTGGACTAGATGATCTTTCGAGGTCCCTTCCGATCCCTAATGTTCTGTGGTTCTGTGATTAATATACACATGTAAAACAATTGAGTATTTACTTTTTTGGTAGTCGACAGTGAATCCACTTCTGGTAAGGGATGTCTTACTGGACTTCAGTCAAGCCTAGATTCCAGCAAGACCTTCTTTATTAAGATACCAATACAGAATACGGTTTAGGACAGCATGATGATCTGTTTCTGCGCTCGATGCTGTTAAAGTGACTGGCAGACTTTTGTTGATCACAAATTCGATGCAGAAATTTAACGATTAGTAAAAATTTTGGTTCAATTCACTGTCAAAACTAGGGCTGTCATGCTAATTAATAATTTGAGTGGAGCGGCCATATCTAACACATGGTTTTATTTAAAACCCGGCTGAACATGTTCCTCTGCGACTTGGTCGAGGTGATCCTGCTGTGACAGGGGGGATTGGACTGGATGACCTTTCAAAGTCTTTTCCAATCCCTAACGTTCTGTGATATAATTCTGTGGTATTGGCTGTCTAAAATGGAGAGCAGAGGTGACACTGCAGGCTTTGGGGTGTTCTTTTACCAGAAGACTTTAGCTGTGGGATGTACTGACTTCAAGTTCCACCATCTGCGTCGAAATGCTATAATTTTGTATTTTCTAGGGCACATAACCTTTGCTTACCTGTTAGATTTATGTGGAATAACACAGAATTTGTTTTTACAGAATAAACCTCTGTGCTTGCTACGGTCTGATACTCATTATTTGAGCTGTCGTTTGCAGCGAAGGGAGTTCAGAGGGAACTTCAACAAGCAGTAGCTGTTTTTTTCCTTTTATCTTGTGCCGGGTTGTGTCTCTATCAGAACTTTTTCTCTTTGCTGTCAGTGCGTGATCAACCCACACTTTGATTGAGAAGAGCTTATTTAATTCCTAGTGTAAATTAAGGGCTTAGTGTCTCATGTTAAACCAGGTTGAAGCTTTTAGTATGACTGCTGAGAGTTGTAATTGAAAGTGGTAATGCATCCCTCTGGGATTTCTGCCATCCTAAGTAAGACTGTGATCTCCCTAGGCAGTTTCTCCAGAATGCCTCAGAGGGCACAACTTTTATAAGAGTCATTGAGTTGGCAAGGCTTTGCTATCTTCGGCTGGCAAAGCAGGAAATCATTCTGACTTTGCATCCTTCCTTCAGGCAAACTGCAGGAAATTTGAATATGCTTCGCTTCCCTTTATCCTCCAGAGAGATTTAGAGATCTCATTTCCAGTTTCACGGGACGATCATCCTTTATTTCATTTTTAATGTCTGTCTACTACCGTAACTAAAACTTTTTAGTGGGACTGAGAAAAACTTTGAATTGTGGATCTTGCTAAACTGTTCGCACAAAGAAATGTGCAGATTCCTTGTGAGTCTTTTACCTAAAAATGCTGGGATGGGAGGATGATAAAGAAATGAGCTTAATACACCGTTATCATCTCATTTCGATCTGCAAGTGGACTGACCTTTTCAAAATCACTTTCATCTCCTTTTTGTGATTGTTTTTCTTGCTGCCCTACATATTTTCTGCTGGGTCCTTGGCCTGTAGGTTACTGAAGCTCAGCCTTAATGGCTAAGGGTTGCATTTCAGAGTGCTGCTAGACTCTTAACTAACACAGACTGCAGCACGTACCGCATGTAAGGCACTCACTCTATTACAGACAGTAGCAACTAATGAGATAGAACAACATTTTCTTTCAGGTTTTTCTGAGCTAAGTTCTAGTTTGAGGAGACCAAGCAGCACAGGTCATGATTACATCATTTTTTCCACTTCCAACAGCGAGGGTAACGGAGCACTGGAACAGGATGTCCAGGGGGCTTGTGGGGTTTTCTTCTCTGGAGACCTGCCTGGTCATGTTCCTGTGCGACTTGGTCTAGGGGATGCTGGTGTGGCAGGGGGGGTTGGACTGGATGATCTTTCAAGGTCCCTTCCAATCCCTAGTGATTCTACGATTCCTTCCCTTCACACCATGTACACACCTGCTTTCAAACAGCGCAAAACAATGGTTCTTTATAATTACAAATGATTTCCAGAAAGAAGTTTGGCTAAGATAATCCCCACATTTCACTCCACTGTTCACAAGCTCTTTGTTCCCCAGTGCTGATTTCTTTCTGCAGGCAATCTGAGGGGTATTTGTACAGCTACAAAAAGAAAGCTTGTTTTGTGAAGGAAAGCAGTGGGGAGCATTTGGAACAAAAGCATCACTGTTACAGTACGTACCACGGCATCTTCCACCAGCCGTAGCATGCATTAACATAACGCGTTCTCACCGCAGTCTAGGGGCTTAGAGAAAGCAATAGTCAGATATGGCACGAGGTGCTGGATAACACACAGAATCACAGAATCACAGAATCACAGAATCACAGAATTACCAAGGTTGGAAGAGACCTCATAGATCATCAAGTCCAACCCGTTACCACAGAGCTCAAGGCTAGACCATGGCACCAAGTGCCACATCCAATCCTGCCTTGAACAGCTCCAGGGACGGTGACTCCACTACCTCCCTGGGCAGGCCATTCCAGTGGCCAATGACAGCAATGATTTTACCACAGAGAAGTGACACTACTGGAAGACTGTATTTTCACAGAATCACAGAATCAGTCTGGTTGGAAAAGACCCTTGGGATCATCGAGTCCAACCATCAACCCTACTCTACAAGTTCATTTTCTGTTTATATTCACTGCTTGGGTGTATTTGTGGTTTACTTTCCTAGACAAAAACAATAATTTCACAAAAAGACCTCTTCATGGTCTTCTGATTTTTGCTTTACCCACCAACTGCTGCTGGTGGGAACTTCTGTCTGGGTGTTTAATGCTAACTGAGCAGGTCTGCACAAAGTCAGTGCTCCTTTATGATATGAATTTGGCCTCAGGTGATGTTGCCAAAGAAATTTATGGCAAATAGAATCATAGAATCATTAGGGATTGGAAGGGACCTCAAAAGATCATCTAGTCCAATCCTCCACGACTGCAAAATCACCTAGACCAAGTCGCACATAGCTCTGGTTTTATTTTTTTTTTTGTTTTCTGCATTGTACCATTTAAAAAATGGAAGACATTTTCTTCCTGCAAGAATTTTCTGTTCTATACACAAATTCTAAGAAATGGCCACATGAAACCTGGACCCAAGCAAAGCCTTTGATACTGTCCCGCACCACATTCTGGTCTCCAAGCTGGTGAAACATGGGTTTGATGGGTCAACCACTAGATGGCTAAAGAATTGGCTTGATGGCCGCATCCAAAGAGTGGTTGTCGATGGGTCCATGTCCAAGTGGAGGCCAGTGACAAGCAGAGTCCCTCAGGGATCAGTGCTGGGACCAGTCTTGTTCAACATCTTTGTCAGTGACATGGACAGAGACATTGAGTGTACCCTCAGCAAGTTTGCTGACGACACCAAGCTGTGTGGTGCTGCAGACACGCTGGAGGGCAGGGATGCCATCCAAAGGGACCTGGACAGGCTGGAGAGGTGGGCACAAGCCAACCTGATGGGGTTCAACTAGACCAAGTGTAAGGTCCTGCATGTGGGTCGAGGCAATCCTAAGCACAGCTACAGGCTGGGCAGTGACTGGCTGGAGAGCAGCCCTGAGGAGAGGGACTTGGGAGTGCTTGTGGACAAGAAGCTCAACATGAGTCAGCAGTGTGCACTTGTGGCCGAGAGGGCAAACCGGATCCTGGGCTGCATCAGGAGAAGTGTGGCCAGCACGGCGAGGGAGGTGATTCTCCCCCTCTACTCAAGTCTGGTGAGACCCCACCTGCAGTACTGCGTCCAGTTCTGGAGCCCTTATTCCAAGAAGGATGTGGACGTGCTGGAGCGTGTGCAGAGGAGGGCCACGAGGATGATCAGAGGACTGGGGCGCCTCTCCTATGAGGACAGACTGAGGGAGTTGGGGCTGTTCAGTCTGGAGAAGAGGAGGCTGCTAGGTGACCTTCTTGTGGCCTTCCAGTATCTGAAGGGGGCCTACAGAAAAGCTGGGGAGGGAGGGACATATTAGGATATCAGGTAGCGACAGGACTAAGGGGAATGGAGCAAAGCTGGAGCAGGGTAGATTTAGCTGGATGTGAGGAGGAAGTTCTTCAGCATGAGAGTAGTGGGAGCCTGGACTGGGTTGCCCAGCGAGGTGGTTGAGGCCCTGTTCCTGGAGGTGTTTAAGGCCAGGCTGGATGAGGCTCTGGCCAGCCTGATCTAGGGTTGGATGTCCCTGCCCGTGGCAGGGGTGTTGGACTAGACGATCTTTCGAGGTCCCTTCCAGCCCTGACTGATTCTATGATTCTATAATTCTATGATTCTACTTGATAGAATCATAGAATCATAGGGTTGGAAGGCACCACCAAAGGTCATCTGGTCAAACACCCCCCTACAACAAGCAATGACATCATTCACTAGAATAGATTGCCCAGAGCTCCATCAAGCCTGACCTGGAATGGCTCCAGGGATGGGGGCCTCTCTAGGTAGCCTGTTCCAGTGATCCACCACCCTCACATTAAATAACTTTTTCCTCATGTGTAATGCAATTCTATCCTTTCCCAGCTTAAAACCATGACCTGTAGCTCTATCATTTCCTGCCCTATTGAACAGTTCTGCCCCAGCCTTCTGACAGGCCCTATTCAGGTACTGGAAGGTTTCTATAAGTTCCCTCTGGAGCCTCCTGCTTCTACTTACTGGAAAATATTGATTTCATAGGTTTCATGCCCATCCTTTTGCTATCATTAGTGAAAGAGTCGCTCACATACGTAAAAATAAATCTGCTTACAGTGATATCGATTTGTATGGTGCACATTTAAGATGATCTAGACTTGTGCAGGCTGACCCTTGCCTGTTAATAGAGAATGTACTGCAGGATTCTCTGCTCACACTGCTGTCATCGAAGATCAAGATTCAGGCAGAAAACAGTTTTCAGACAACTGAAAAACTATTTTCTAGTCAGAAACCTTTAACTTCTTTGTGGTTAATTGGAAAGTGTGAAAATATCACCCTACAGCTGGGAGTTCACTTTTGTGCTTAGTGGCTTCAGCGTCATCAACCTGTGACTTCATAGCACTCGTGGATCCATGCTCAAGCACTGTGATACATTTACTCATGTAACTGTGGAAAAACCCCCAACAACTAAAAAACCCTACACTCTGTAAGGAAAAGTGCTGTCACAGAGAATTTATTTATTTATGGTACAGCTAAATAATGCAACTTCTTTTTCTACAGACAGAGCAGAGTGAAATCTTTTCAGTTTTATGGTGGTGAGAACCAGAATATGGACTGGACTATGACTGCACTAGGCTCACACTGAAGTATCCTTGTCTTAAAGGCTACAAACAGGCTGGTGGAAAATAGACAGAAGGCAGCCACATTGTTCAGATTAATTTATGAGGTGTGAATCTTTTCATGTATTTGGCTGAAATATCTGATTTATAGCAATGGTGATTGTTATGGAAGAAACTGGCCTTCACATCTAGCAAGGATGCTGAGGTGCTGTCTATAGTGCAACTTATACCAGACACAAATGTGTTATTTATTTCCTCCCTACTTTAAATAAAACAAAATTTCTTTTAAATAAAAATGATTATAGTTTGTATAGTTTTTATTTAATTTTAATATTACATTTTTAATTTTATATCCCAAATAAAATGTTTATTATTGAAATGGTGGTTTTAAATTCTAATCATCAATATGTTACCAGAAAGATTTACATCATCATTTCTGAAATGGACTCTTAGATATTAAGGAAACATGAGGGGTGGGTGTCAGGAGGATGGAGCCATCATCAGTATCATCTGGTGGTAGGCCAAGGGGCAGTGGGTGTAAGCTGGAACATCGGAGGTTCTGTACAAATATCAGAAGGAATATCTTCACAGTGAGGGTGATGGAGCACTGGAATGGGCTGCCCAGGGGAGTTGTGGAGTCTCCTTCACTGGAGATGTTTAAAACCTGCCTGGGTGTGTTCATGTGCAACTTGGTCTAGGTGATCCTGATCCTTCTGTGGCAGGGGGATTGGACTAGATGATCTTTCGAGGTCACTTCCAATCCCTAATGATTCTATGACTAGTACCAAGTGTCAGGTCCAGCATTTTGGTCATAACAATCCCCTGCAACACTACAGGCTTGGGGCAGGTTGATCGGGAAGCAGCCTGGCAGAAAAGGACCTGAGGGTTCTAATTGACAGGAGGCTGAATATGAGTCTGCAGGGTGGCCAAGTTTCCAACAAGGCCAATGGGATCTTGGCTTGGATTAGAAAATGTGTGTCCATCAGGAGCAGGGAGGTGATTGTCCCCCTGTACTTAGCACTGGTGAGGCTACACCTTGAGTACTGGGTCCAGTTTTGGGCACCTCGGTACAAGGGAGTCATCGAGGCGTTGGAGCAAGTCCAGAGGAGGGGAACAAAGCTGGTGAAGGGCCTGGAGAAGAAATCTTAGGAGACACCTCATCTCTCTCTACAATTGTCTGGAAGGACATAGAGATGTAGGTGCTGGTCTCTTCTCACAGGTCATTAGTGACAGAAGCAGAGGGAAGGGCTTCAAGCTTCAACAGGGTAGGTTTAGATTAAAATTCAGGCAGAAATTCCTCATGTAAAGAGTGGTCAAGCACTGGAATGGGCTGCCCAGGGTGGTGGTTGAGTCCCCATTCTTGGATGAGTTTACTAGTTTCTTAGATGTGGTGTTAGAGGATCTTTTTTAGGAGTGAACTTGTAGAGTAGGGTTGATGGTTGGACTCAATGATCCCAAGGACCTTTCCCAATCTGAATGATTCTGTGGTTCTATGACTATTGTAATTGTTTGGTATTGGAAGTTCCAGGTAGGACCTGAACCTAGCGCAGCTTTCTCTTTCTTTTATTTTTTAGCTTTTCCTGAGAAAGGTCAGAGACACCAGGATGAATTGTTTTATGAACTTCCTCTGGAAAAGCTGCATGTCATGGAAGCATCATGATCCTGCCCATTCATAGCAATGCCTGGAGTAGCATCTTCTGAGAGTTGGGTGTCTGTGTCCACATGTTGGTATTGGGGACCTGCAGGAGTAAGAGAAGAGACAGAGACAGCCCTGATGTTTGGCACAGCCACTTTCAGCTCTCTTGGTTATGTGAACAGCTGGGCTCATTAGCCAAGCTAGTGGTATCTCTCTGCAAACATATTTAAGAAATAGCAAAAAGTGCTTCACATCAGTAAGGAATGAGGAGAAAAAGGATGAGAAGCAGCTCTGCTGACACCAAAGACAGAGATGGAGATGCTCCAAGCACTGGAACAGAGATTCCCCCTACTGAGGAAACCTTGGAGAAGCAGGTTGTGTCCCTGCATTTCATGGTGGACTACACCAGAGCAACTATCCGTGCATGGAGGACTCTATAATGGAGTGGGTGAAGACACCTTTAAGGAAGCTTCAGCCCATGAAGAGCTCACACTGGGGTAGATTTATAATAAAGAACATGGAGGACTAATGGTGGAGCAATTTCTTGAAGGCCTGCAGCCCATGGAGAGCTCTGTACTGGAGTAGGGGAACAGTGTGGAGCATGAACAGGTGTGGAATGCTAGGAGCTGACAGCAAAGCATGTTCCTCATCCCCACACCACCTCTTGGGGGTGGAGCTGTTAGATGTATTGGTGATGAAGGAACGGAGTTGACTCTGGGAAAATAGAGAGTTGTGGGGAAAGTAATGAAGTTTTTGTCTTTGTTCTGTGCTGTCCAAATCTACTCTAACTGGCAATAGGTTCATCATAAATAAGACAGAAACAAAAATAAACGATTATATAATTAATAATAATAAATAATATTATTAGTCAAGGCCACTTCACCCATGACAGTAATTGAAACCATGATCTTAAGAGACAACAGGTACAAGCTGGAGCAGAGCAGGTTCAACACAAGCACATGAATAAACTTCTTCACAGTGTGGGTGACAGAACCTGTCACAGGCTACCCAGAGTTTCCTGGTCTGGAGTCATTCAAAACCCACCTGGATGCAGCCCTGTATGACCTACTCTAGGTGACTCTGCTTTGGTAGTAGCACTGGGCTGGATGATATTTTAAGTTCCCTTCCAATCACTAACATTCTGTGATCCTGTGATTCTGCGATCCTTCCTCCTCCCCAGTTTAAGAGGGAAACTGAAATTAGCTGGGTGGGCACCTGGCAGTCAGACAAGGAGAACACATCATAGAATTATAGAACATTAGGGATTGGAAGGGACCTTGAAGAATCATTCAGTCCAATCTCCCTGCCAAAGCAGGATCACCTAGACCAAGTCACACAAGAACATGTCCAGTGATACTGGATAAAAATGACTGTGCCAGTTTTAATATTGATTCCCATCAAAGTTGTTTCAGACTCTTACCCTGGTCACCTCTGAAGATGTTTGAGAAAAAGCAGGCTGTGCTGCCATTCAGCGGGACGTGGACAGGCTGGAGAACTGAGCAAGGAGAAATTTAATGAACTATAACAAGGGCAAGTGTAGAGTCTTTCATCTGGGCATGAATAACCCCGGGTACCAGTATAGGTTGGGGATTGAGCTGTTGGAGAGCAGTGTAGGAGAAAGGGACCTGGGGGTCCTCGTGGACCACAAGCAAGCAGTGTGCCCTTGTGGCCAAGAGGGCCAACAGCATCCTGGGGTGGATCAGAATGCAGCACCTCGAGAGAGGTTCTTCTCCACCTCGAGTGTGCCCTGGTGAGACCACACCTGGAGTATTGTGTCCAGATCTGGGTCCCTCAGCTCAAGAGGGACACAGAACCGCTGGAGAGATTCCAGTGCAGAGCAACGAGGATGGTGAAGGAAGTGGAACACCTCCCTTATGAGGAAAGGCTGAAGGAGCTGGGTCTCTTTAGTTTGGAGAGGAGGAGACTAGGGGTGACCCCATCAGTGTTTATAAATATGTGAGGGGTGGATGTCAGGAGGCTGGAGCCAGGCTCTTCATAATTTCATCTAGTGATAGTACAAGGGAAAATGGTTGTAAGGTGGAACATAGGAGGTTCCACATAAATATGAGAACAAACAACTTCACAGTGAGGGTAACAGAGCACTGGAACAGGCTGCCCTGGGGGTTGGTAGAGTCTCCTTCTCTGGACACATTTAAAACCTGCCTGGACATGTTCTTGTGTGACTTGGTCTAGGTGATCCTGCTGTGGCAGTGGGATTGGACTGGATGATCTTTCGAGGTTCCTTCCAATCCCTGATGTTCTGTGATGCTGTGAAACCCATGGATATCGATGGTGTCCCTGTGTGCTTGTAACAGTCTCAAAAGTAGCCCAACCAGCTCACACAGGTGATTTTGTCTCTGTCTACAGGAAGACTTGTGCAGAGGACGGGGATGAAGAGTGGTCATAAAGCAGCACGATATGTGTGCCTTGAGTCACACAGCGGGAAATCTTGCTTAGGATCCAATATGCACCTGTGTTGTTACCTGTTCTTGGGTGCCATCTACTGATGCTCTGTGCTGGCTAATTAGTCATGACTGATACAAGAAAAGAACCTAAGTGCACTGCAGACTTATTCTGACGGTGAATAAAACCATCTAATCAATGCAACGTTCCCATGACAGTAAAACTGACATTCTCATGATGATAATTACTGTCTTTGTTCTTTTAATATTAAAAAAGTAACTTTTATAAGGCATCATTTTTACATAATGCATAGAGTTGGTTCGAGTTGAAATTATTACACTGGGGAAGTAGGAAATTTCACATCTACATCTGGACAATTCTAGAAGCTTAAAGCCTAATGTGGGTCACAGAACAGTGATTTCATACATTGAATATGTATTGAAAACAGTGATAAAGAATTAAAGAGGCAGCTCCAGGAAGCACGAAATAAATGGTGTTCCAAATTATTATTTTGCTTTGGGACTGAAAACAAATTGAACCACATGTACAGTGGTGTACTGTGTAATTCATTTAGTGAATTTATTAGTTTTGGTAATGAACATCCAATGTAATTGAACAGTTTAGCCTGTTCACTAAGAAAGCTGGTCTTTGGGAAACAGTGCCTACTTAACTCCTTTGAGGCAGGAGCTGTTGCCTGAGTAGACCCAGAGACGATTTCTCATCCATTACAGGACCCTCTTGTAGGAAAAGAAAAGGCCTTGAAAGAAGTCACTTAGATGTAGTGTTGGGGAATGTGGTTTAGGGGTGAACTTGTAGACTAGGGTTGGTGGTTGGACATGAAGATCCCAAAGGTCTTTTCCGACCTGAATGACTCTATGATAGTTTCTCAATTTACTCTGCCCTGGGTTCATTAAATGATTGACATATGTCTAACAAAAAGACTCGTACTACTAAACCCTTTCTTCCCTCTTGCCTGGAAGAATTGTACTTTTCAAAACTTAAGAGATTTGCAGTCTGAGGTGGTACCTATGGCAACAAGAGCATTGCTATAGTTTCAGTGCCCTATTGAACCTGATTTGTAAACATCGCCAATAGCCTATTGTTTACTTCACAGCTTCAGTTTGTCATGTTCTAGAGCCACGTATTCCTGAGACATACAGATTCTCAGAGAGCAATGAATTGTCGCACTAGTCACAGCGCTAGTTTTGTCACTGTGCTGTGCTTTCAATACACTCGTGTACTACCCATAGAAAATGTTCTATGTGGTGCATAGGGTGTTCTGCGACTGGTGAACCGTGTTCATCATCAGCTCCATCGCTGTAAAGTCCTCGTGTGCAATATAAAGTGCTTTCCAGCCCTCAAAGCAATTTGCAGTAAAAGCGGAAATCAATAAAGAGCACACCGTGAGATGACTTTTCGTGCATTAATACACACATGTGCGCACACAGAGTCAAGCGCGCAGGCGTATAAACCAGTTAAGTGTGTAATAGGAGAGAAGCACATATGCTCAGCAGGAAACGCAGTGCACACTTTGGATACAGCCTGTGAAGAAGATGCTGCAAAAGGCATAAAAGCAAAGCAGAATGGTTATGGGGGGATGTGTGGAGTCTCCTTCTCTGGAGACATTTAAAACCCACCTGGATATGTTGCTGTATGCCTTGATCTAGGTGATCCTGCTGTGGCGGGGACACTGGACTAGATGATCTTTTGAGGTCCCTTCCAATCCCCAATGTTGTATGATTCTGTGATATATCAGGGTGAAATATGCTCAGTTTTGCAAGCTGGCTGCCATACCCTGTGTTCTGATGACAGTGAAAGGCATCAGCAGGCAGCTTAGCACTGGTTAATCCTTGAAAAAGTTGAACATTCTGTCCGTCTTCAAAAATAAACAAAATTTTATCATTTTAATAGTTCTTTGGATATTTTAAAACAATGAAGGAAACAATAATAGAGGAATGCAGAGAAAAACAGCAGACTTCCAAGTTTTTTAGCACAGTACGTGTCTGTATTTCGTGTGTATCTATGTATGCATGTGTGTGTACACACATATCTATACATTTATAGAGAAAGCATCACATACTTCAGCAGATGTGACTACCTGATCAGACTCCAACCCTAAAAGTATCTGTTTTCACTGTAATGTGTACAGTAAATACCATCATTCTAATCTGAACAAGTACTAAAGGAAAGAAAATGAGATTTCAGTAGTTCTTCCAGCCTTTCTTATGTTCTTCTTTTACATTGTCTGCTATTTTACCATTAATTACCCACCTATCTTCTTAATTTCCCTGCTCTCCTGTACAAAGGAACAGTTTTAATTCATGTTTTCTAATCACGGAATCACAGAATCATTAGGGATTGGAAGGGACCTCAAAAGATCATCCAGTCCAATCCCCCCACCACAGCAGGATCA
>JAOXOE010007507.1:0-24813 GCA_028565055.1 Phoeniculus purpureus
TAACTCCTGAACGAAAGGTGGCACATACAAATAGGTGATTGCAGATTGAAGGGCTTCTGAGGACTATGAAAAGCAGCAGGCCAACCCGGTTGGCCCCTGCCCGCCTTGCGCGCCCGTAACTGACGGCGCGCGGGAATCCGCGGCGCCGCTTCTCTTGAGGCGCGGCCCCGGTACATGCCCAGTGTAGGTACCCAGCACATACACCCAGTGCCCTGGCGCTGTCCACCCGCGCCCGCTCCTCCAGGCCACGGAGGGAGGACCAGTGATTCGCCCGCGGTTTCTTTCTCTATGGAAACCAGGGCGGAGACACCCGTTCCGCTGCTCTTCTGTAAGAGCCTTCCGAGTCGGCCCTCTCGGTAGCGGGGGTGAAGGGCGAGAACGGACGGCCCACGCCTTCGTTCCCCTGACACCTGCCGGGGCTATTTCCCGCAGCCGGGGACGAGGGGTGGGAGCAGGCCTCCTCCCTCCCCATTGGCTCGCCCGCGCGCGCGGTACGCTGGGCTCTGTAGTTGCGCGCAGAGCGTTGCCAGCGCTTGCGTAGAGCCGTGCGCGGGGGAGGGGGCGGCGGGCGCTGCGCGGCAGGTGCCGTGTGGCGTCATCGGCGCGGCCGGGTAGGCCGGGAGAGGGGGGTTGTGGAGCGGAGGTTGGGGTAGGGCCCGCTTAGCTCAGCGCCCTGCGTGGCCTCGCCGCGGGCTTACGGAGTGGGAATCACCCCCCAGCAGCCTGTGCTAGGCCACACTGGTTGTGGTTTCACCACAAACAGACACAGTTTTGCGGTGCTGTGGGTGTCCGCTGTACCGCCCGTGCCCGGTGGGAACAGGCCCCAGTGTCAACTCGACGGGGCCGGCTGTATTACCCCCTCAAACTTGGAATGACAGCTGGGTTCGCCGAAGCTGGTTGTAGGGAAGGAAACGGTGGATCTGCAAAAACTCTCAGCGTGACAGAGGGTCTTGATCCCCGTTTGAATGTGAAAGGAATGTGATTATTGTATTGCTGCAGGTGCAGCTGTTGTCAGTTTGAATTTTCTATACCGCACTCTCTGTCAAGTAACACAGAGCACCTAGTAATGAGTCAGTGGCAAAAGTGCCAAAGAATTTATCAGCTGTTCAACGGCTTCATCTTTCAAAGGGATGAGAACACCCTCAGTCTCCATTCAAGGCTGTCAGTGGTTCGTCTGGAAGACAGCTGATGTAGATAAACTGAGCTTGTCCAGTAAGAAAATGATCTGAAATGAACATTATGAAGGCAGGTATTGGGCATTGTACACACCAAGAGCATCAGATCATGAGTGGGTGCATTAGAAAATGGCTTTATATCCATAAAGCTGAATAAATTGCATTCAGATAAGCAAATGGCAATACCATTGTGGTATGGTGCAAAAAAAATCTCAGTGCCTTCTAGGCAGTGCCCCAGGAGAGAGCAGGGCTGGGATGCTGACAGGTCATCAGATGAGCAGCACGTGAAGCCACCTCCCCTGCATGGTTGGGTCTGGTGCCAGGGGTGATCTCTGTTGGGACTCCATCTCCAGAGCAGCAAGCAGGAGTCCTGGGTGTGGGTGGCCAGGGCAATGCAGCCTGCCTGTGCACTCAGGGCTCTGAAGGGTAGAGCGTGGAGCATCCCCCCAGATCAGAGGTGCCTGAAGAAATGGCAAATATATTAGCAAGCCTGTTCATTTTTTTAAGTGAGAGGTTTTAAGTCCTGTTGCAGCTTTTAAAATGTCACTGGATTTCCACCTGTGGCTGTTGGTTCAGTGCTCTTGAAAATCTATCTCTAGGGTGCAAGGAGTAAAAGCTCTGTCTCAACTCAGAGAGTGACTGAAGTGGCAAATAAAAGATGGTGGTAGTGTAGGTGGTTTTAGTAGGGGCATTATGGTGTTTATATATTTTTGCCATCCACAGTTACTCCTATACCACCCACTACCAGATTCTAAATGTCACTCTTGATCAAATTCTTTCTTCCATCTAAAGTTTTATGAGCCTGTCTTTTTCAGCATTTTTGACATGTGAACCACCTTTGTACACCCTGGTAAATGTTGTTCTCTTCAGGCTTTCATAGAACTTCATTGAAGACACCTGCTGAGTTACATGGAAGTAGAATTAGGTCTGAGGGAAATATATTTGTTGACACAGGAGTCCCAATTGCTATTGGAATGAATCAAAGAAAAAAAGAAAAGTTAAGCAAAAAGTTTCAATCACCATTCAGAACTTCTAAAAAGTGTGTTTATTCTCAGAAAAAGGGCACAGCATGGAAAAGTGTGGGTGAGCAGAGACCCACCAAAGTGTGAGGTTCCTGGCAAGATGTAGCTCAGGTAGTATCACATGAGGATGGCTGTTTTTCAGAACAGCCCAAACTAAGAACATACTCTTAATGGTGAGTGTATTCTGCTTGGCAGCTCTCACAGTGTGTGTGTGTATATATATGTATGTATATATTTGTTTAATTAGAAAGCATTTAGTTGCTTGCTTTTAATATTTTAAATCTCTTTTCTCTGTGTCTCTACATACAGTTTTATGTCTCTCTTGCTTAAATCAGTTCTTCTATATTTTATTTCTGGTTTACTAATTTTTTGATGACATTCCTTATTACCTTAATTTTACTTTCTCCAATTTTTATTTCCTTTATTTTACTTCTCTGGATTTTCCTTTTATTTTTTGCTACTTTATTACTTAGTTCTATTATCCACTCTTCTCTCCACCTCAAAAGTATTCTTTCATCCAAATTCCTTACGTGTGTTTTGCGTTTTTTCCCTCTTTAAGCTCCCAAACTCTCTTGTGCCTTACGTCACTTCTGGCATGCTGTCTAAGCTGTCCTGAGCAGTCATTGATTTTTCACCTAACACACTGACTGACATTTGTGAACCTGTTCAGGCATTGCACTGCAGAGTGCAGTGAGGTTTGTAATGCTGAATGGAGCAGCACCTAAATATCTTTGCAAAGGAAAAAAAGAGAGGAGGTGTGAAGGGGGAGGGAAAGGTAGCTGGCTGCATGCTCCAGTTTCATTGGTTACCCTCTCCACTGTCTGCCAACACTTACATGGGGTGCCTTTGGGCAGAGAGAGATGAGAGGCCAGCAGCTGTAAACAGAAGAGATAGTAATGAGACAGTGGCTTCACAGACCACATATCCAGTTGTAAGTTATCTAGTATGAGATTAAAAATGCTGCATGCTCCTTGAGCATTGTTCCACATGATCCCAACTAGACCAAGTCAGAGGTATTTTAATTGCTTGGATTCTATGGAAAAACACAGTGCCATGGAATCTCAAGGCATTAATTCTTCTCTAGTGTCCTTTCTTTGCAAATGCATCATTCTTGGGGACCTCAGTGCAGAACTGGGTTAAGAATCCTGCCTCCAGGAAGACTACTGGGGAAAAGGAGTGCTGCAGCTTTGCCTGACATAGCCCTAACTTGTCCAAGCCTGAAACGCAAAGCTCCCCTTCCCTTCTACACATCTATAACCATTTTCACTCCTATGATTTTCTTGTGTCATAATTTTGGCAGTAAATATGAGAGAACAGTTAAGTCTCAGTTACTTGATCAAGCAAACAGAATATATGCAATAACATGACTCTAGACAGGACCCATGCACTCTCCATCCCATTGCTATATCAGACCTGACTACTAGATGACGTTGTGTGAGACACTGAAAAACTTGGCTTGTAGCTAAGGATAGAAGAGTGGAGTTCACCTAACATTACTCAAGACATTAAATGTTATTCCTTTTCATAGTAACATGTCACAGCTGTGATCCAGAAATTCAGCATGCCTGAGGACTCATTGTGGACATCAACTTCAGGACGTTCATTGGGCTTTCCCTGGCTTACTCACCGTGCAGAATCATGTCAACCAGCATTAGGGTGAGATGCATACCTCAAGGAGGTGATTCCATAAACTTCATGTACCTGACCTATTGCAAGTTTTGAAAACTAAAATAAAGTCTTGCCCAAAGTCTGTTTAAACTCTAGGAGCTATTTGACTCGTTGTTGTTGTCAAGTGTCTTTGGCTTCTCCTGTCCCTCACTTCTGACAGATGAGTCTCTGCAGACAACTTCTCCTTTCTCCCAGGCCAGAGAGCTCCCTTTGCCAAGTATGTGACATAATCTACCATCATCAGTGCATAGTAGGGAAGGAAAAGCTTTGGGATGCACGTCTGCACAGGTAGCAGATAGAAACTCTTAAATACGTTTTTTAAGATGTAGCAAAGCTGTGATGGGTAGAAGCAAGTCTGACATAAGTTCAACGATTTTTCTTTGAGCTGGATAAACACACAGATCCAGCTACCATTTGCCAGCAACTTAAGCAGAAGTTGAAAATTCTAAGTGGAGATACATAATGGATGAGCTCATGAGCTTGGATGCTGGAGTGTAGGCACAGTCACCAGTGGAACTTGATGGGTCAGTCTTGATCTCAGGGTACTGAGAACTTGGGGGGTCATAGCTGGCTTCTGTCAGCATGGCTGGGAGAGAGCTGTGAGACATCCAGACAATGAGACAACTTGCTAAATCACCCAACACTGCCTTTGTCTTCTGTGGTTATCTGTAACAACTCCTAACACTATTGCTCCTTCCTTTCACTCTAGAGCATAGAGATCTGAATATGCACTGACCTTCAGTGACCCGTCAGCTGAGAACGTGCCCAAGAAAAGTCCCTCAACTTTCCAAAGTTCTTGGAAAATTGGTTGTTTTCATTTCCTGAATAATCTTGCTTCCTGTTGTTTTTCCAGTCCCAACTGCCAGAGCACTGATATAGTGGAATTACACTCTGGGTCTCAGAATGACTAGTTATTCTCCTATGCTTGTTCAACAATGCACTTACACTATTTTCTCACTGAATAAGGGCTTAACTTAGCACAAATCTATTCTTTAATATTGTATTTCCTGTTCTAGAAATCTCTTCTTGCTGCTGAGCCACCCCACCTACAGAGTTCCCATAGAGCCAGAAGTGATGCTCAAAGGGATCCACTCTTTGTAATCAGTGACAATAATCTGACTACACAGAAAGTCGTACCTGATGCCACTCCAGCTTTGCAGTTTCATTTTATGTGGCTTGTTCTGTACAGGAACTAACACTTCTGACTCAGGAAGTCTGTATGCATCCGCACTGCCACTGAAAGCACCGCAGCTGTGCCAGATATGAGCTTCTTGCTCAGCTGTCTTGGAAAAACGGAGAGGCTCTGATGGTGGGTGTGGTGTCAGGTCCATTCTATATGATCTTTTTTAAGTTGTTGGGTACTTAAGAAACAGAAACATGATTCCCATCTCCTATTCCCTGCCGTGAAACCAGGCTGTGCTTACCCAGTAGCAGAGGATGGAAAACTGGGGTGCAAGTTCAAGCTAGGGTACTAGTTAAAAAGCTTTTAGTACTTTCAAGCTCAAATGGGATATCCTATGCTCTGCAGAATTTGCAATTTGTGATCCAATGACCCAGTTCTGAACAAATCTTGTATTAATAAGTGAAAAAGCTGTGTGAGAGATGTCAATAACACCAGTTCTTACCTGAGGAAATCGATGAATTTATCTGGAAATTCAAGCTTACAGCTACAGCAGGTGTGTTGGGACAATGTGAGGTAGAAATTTTAACCCAAACTGTAACAGAAAACTGACAAAGCAAGCACATTCCATAGTCTCAAGTATGTTTTCTAATTTTGACTGTTCAGTATGATGCAGCTTTGCTTTAATGAAGTTTCTGAGGTGAGAGACTGGAGAACATGAACCACAGACTCCATTATTGTCTAGATTCAAGTCTCAGTGCATCTTGTCATAGAAGAAAACCCTTGCAAAAGAAGTAGACAAACAAGGGTACAAATGGAAGTGAACTAGTGATAATAGGTAATCTCAAGTGCCCAGGGTTAGTGGCTGAAATGCCACTGAAGGGTCTATCTAAGAGAAACAAACTCTTGTTACCGCAAATGACTGCTGTAAGTGGTAGATAGCTTTGCTGGTGAACAAGAGATTTAGTCCTAAGTAACAAACAAGATCTGATTTAAGAAGTAATTACAGCTGTCTCCCTGTGTCACAGTAGCTGCAAGACAGTGAAGATTAGCACAGTGATCTTAACTGCAGTAAGAATGTCCAAAGGCATAAAACCATGAAATCAAAGGAAACCTACTTAAGAAATTCTTTAAAATTAAATTAGTGACTATTTAAGGACACCACAGCTGAATAGCACAAAAGATAATCTGATTAATAAATAAGCCTACCAAGAATTAACACCAGCCCCAGTGATGTCAAGAGGAAGCATCACGAACAGCAGCAGCTCAGTTCTGTAGCTGATGTGTTAGACTGTGTGATGAAATGTGAAGTTCAGGTAGCCAAAAATAAATCAAAAGAAGATAAATATTTGGAATCAAAGACCTGCAGATAGCAGGAGACACGTCAAGCTGTCTTGAGACCATGGATCAAAGTCATCAACAGATCTAACCTCTCTGCAGATGTTACTAATTACATATAGCAGACCACCAGGGCATGAATTTCTTTATGGAGATAAGAAATTCAAATCACTGTCAGAAACTGGCACAAAAATGTTTGGTATTGAAATTAAAAAGCTAATTTAAGTTACAAGTTTTTATTTCTTTGATAAGAAATCTAGCAGTGGCCAGAATGAAAAAAACCTGCAGGAGAGCTCCTACTGAATGTTTTTTAAAAAGTGGTGTAGGTATGGAACTTAAGGACATGGTTTAGAAGTGAGCTTGGTTCTTTTAGGTTAATGGTTGTCCTCAATCTTAAAGGTCTTCTCCAACCTAAACAATTCTATGATTCTGTGATTCTATGAGTCTACTATATTCTTTTTTTGTCTGGTAAATTTTGTCTTTAACAACGTTAAACTAATTGAGGTCTTTCTAAACCAAGAGTCAAATTCTTGCTTTACATGGTGTTGTAATTCCTATGTTCACTCATAATCATAGACTCATTAGGGATTGGAAGGGACCTCAAAAGATCATCTAGTCCAATTGAAGTATTTACTTCAGAATTTTTCTTTGGAGTGGTTCCAGAATTTAAACATTTGTGACACGTCACTGCCGTCACCAAGAATTCCTAAAAGACAGGTGAGTATTAGTAGAGGAGAATATAATATTATCTTCTGAAAGGAAGGATCCAGACGTCAGTGTTATTTTAACATCAAGAACAATATTAAGTTATTAAACAGCCACGTTAAAAGCACCTGGAGATCCAGTGAGAAAGAAACAACCAGTAAAGATTTGCTGCTGACAAAAGTCTGTTAAACTCTTGTATTTTCCTTCTTTAACAGGTCATCTGGCCTGCGGTGAAAGAGGCAGGAGAAGTGGTATGTATTTGCTTTAGGGAATCTTTGGCCACTGTTCTCACAGACAGTGTACAGAAATATTGTATTCTGGGCTACATTGCTACACAGGAGGCACTCAGCTGCTTACAGAAGATACTCCAAGACTTACCACGATATTGTGTTTCCAAATAAAAAGGACATATAACACAGTATTCTGCTGGGGACCAGCCAAGACCTGATACAACATTGTCCTTCATGCCTTGGCTGTTGCATCAGACAGCACACTTACATGCTGCCGCTGCAGAAGGAGCTGCACTGAAGGATTAGAATTCAAAACTGCTGTGATAAATGGGAGAGGTGGTCTGTAATCGATGGGATGAAACTCAATAAACACAAATACCAGATTCTATACTGAGGCAAGAAGAAATCCAATGCATACACACAAAATGGACAATAGTGATGGTGCTGTAGAAAAGACCTGGGTATTATGGTAAAGCACATATTGAATGTGAGTCGACAATGTGATGCTGATAGAAAATAGGAAAACACAACCTGGGTGCATTTTAACGGAGGTGTCATATGCAAGGCAGGACCAGGGATTCTTGTTCTTAACTCACCTCTCGGAAGTATCTGTTTGAGTAGTTTAAGAGACTAGTACAACAAGAAGTTTAGAAAAAGGTATAAAAGAAGGAGAATGATTGAAAAATGCCACTCTGCATCCCTATGCTCTTGTGGAGGTGGACCTTCAGTGGGCTGATGGCCCCTGTGATGGGCTGAGGGTAGCCTGGCAGGGTATTGTTTGGCTTCCTCTTCTTGCCACTGCCTCTTGGAGCATCCTGGTGGATGTGCAGGTGAGGATTTGACAGAAGAGCTCTTCTGCCACAGACAGGGCTCCAGATGCTAAAAAAACTTTAAAAATAAGATCAAAACATTTCAAACATAACTGGTTTTTGTTAGTGGAATTTAAACATCTCTAGAAAGCCCCTTTATAAGCAAAGTTATCTCCATTTGGTCTTATGAGTTGTGGAAAGTTCAATGATTACTTGAATTTGTCCTTTCATCTATTTTCAGGAAAGAAAGGTGTCAAAAAATGCCTCCCAACAGTGAAGAACATGTGCCATGTGACACCGGGCACATTTCATTTGGGCATTTTTTTACCTTGTCTCAGCTCAATTATGATGGAAGTGTAAAAAGTATTTTCTGTTTTATCAAGGACTTAAAGCAGACTGCCAAGATTCTCCTCCAAAGTGTTAGAAGTCCCACTCTAAATTGTAACAAGTCTTCTCTTTTTACCAAGTCTTAGTTATATGAATGAAGAAATTCTTTTGGATACCTCTTGGGTTAAGTGATGCTTTAAGAAGCTGTTGTTAAGAGACAGGAAAGCTCAAGCCTTTGTGCTTGGCGAAAGGATGTGGCCATGAACAGTTCATCTGACTGGGAGATCACATTAATTTATAGCTCTATGTTTAAATTCTTGTTCTAGATCACAAACACAGTTGCCTGACAGCAGAAGTAGCTCTCCTAGGCTGCAGATCTATTGCACTCCTCTGCTGTCTCATTAGCTGCACGTTGTAACAAACCCCCGGAAGCAGACAGGACCAATCTGACACCACTCAGGCCATTCACAGAATCACACATAGAATCAGAGAACATTAGGGACTGGAAGGGACCTCGAAAGATCATCTAGCCCAATCCCCCTGCCAGAGCACGATCACCCAGACCAAGCTGCACAGGAACACATCCAGGATGAAGGGAGTAGAACACCTCACGTGTGAGGAAAGGCTGAGGGAGCTGGGTCTCTTTAGCTTGGAGAAAAGGCGACTGAGGGGCGACCTCATTAATGTTGATAAATATGTGCAAGGTGGGTGTCAGGAGGATGGAGCCAGGCTCTGCTCAGTGTCGTGTTAGTCTTCAAGAACAACGAAAGAGTTTTATCTCCTATAATAGCAGATAATAACAGCTCTGAGCTCGTTCAGTGCTTCAATAGCCTTCTGAAGCTCTCTAAGCTGAACAGGAAATCTCTTGTGGTTTCCTGCTGAAACGCATGTTTGCAAGGACAAGTGTGTGAGAACTGCAAAATTCAGGTGCTACGTAGTGAAAGATGTCTTCTGGTATTTGTTCCTACAATCTGACATGTAATTTGCTAAACAAATGACTAAGCTCAACACAAAACAGGGTCCAGAAAGGAAGTCTGTCTTTACCTGCTGGAACAGTAATAATCAAAAGATGATTAAGAGAAAATTATGTCAGTTTTATGTTTTAATGTGTGTACTTTACATATTAAAATAACAGAGGACATTCTTCCTGAGGGAAAGTCTGTCCTGAAGCTTCACAAGGGCACCACAGACCTCTGCAGTAAACGCTGCTCTGCTGCCTAGCTGAGATGGATAAAGCATGAGCATCCATGAAGAACCAAACTCTTTGGGTGCCACTAAGTCTCCCTCTCTGTGTCCTCAGTCACCATGAAGAGGTAAGGGCAGGAAGCTGCCGGGCTGTGCCTCTTGTAATCACACAGAGCTGCGGACGGAAGAATTGGCTCAGAGCGGCTAAATTATGTTTGTCAGTTTGACAACAAATTGTGGTGTAGGTAGAATTCCCTCATCCCCATCCCTGCACTGACACACCACCTATTTTTCCTATTCCAAACAGCGAGTGAGAGGAGGGGATGGCAGGGATAAGCAGAGTCAAACCTGATGCCTTCTCTTTGGTGTGACCAGCGTATGCTTTGTGCAAAAGTCCTGCAGGATCTTTCCTCAAAGCTGAGGTTGCAAAGCAGGAAGCACCTCTAGAAGCGGAAAACTGCACCCTGGAACTTAGAACTCTTTGAACCCTTCTGCTAGGCTGTATCAGAGCACTTATTTGGGATTCCTTAGTTTCGACTCATTTAAAAAATACTCTTGTTTTGCCCGAGCTGATAATCTCCCATTCTTAGTAACAAATACTTCCGGAACTTTTCAGAACATTTCTACTCTACTCTGCTCCACCCTGGTGAGACTTCACCTGGAATACTGCATCCAGCTCTGAATATCCCAGCGTAAGAAGAGTGAGGACCTGTTGGAACATGTCCAGAGGAGGCCATAAAAATGATCAGAGGGCTGGAACACCTCTCTTATGGGGACAGGCTGAGAGACTTGGGCTTGTTCAGCCTGAAGAGAAGACTCTGAGGGAACCTTATAGCAACCTTCCAGCACATGAAAGGGGACTGTCAGAAGAACTGTTCACAAGGGCGTGGAATGATAGGACAAGGAGTCATGGTTTGAAGCTGGAAAAGGGTAGCTTGAGGATAGACATCAGGAAAAAGTTCTTTAATCTGAGGGTGGTGGATCATTGGAACAGGTTGCATAGAGATGTGGTTGAGACCTCAATGCTGGAGACGTTCAGGGTCAGGCTGGAGGGGGCCCTGGGCAATTTGGTCTAGTGAGCGATACCTCTGCTTGTTGCAGAGCTAGATGACCTCTGGAGATCCCTTCCAACCCTATGATTCTGTAATTCATTTCACATTTACACTTCCTCTAAATTTGCTTGCTCTTGACAATACTCTTGTAGTCACAAAAGCCACGCTCTTTCACATCAGTGATCTATACCAATCTTGCTGGTCTTGGCAGCCCCAATCTGCAGCTGCTACACTAACAACAGTCTAACCCAAGCCTTCTGAAATTGGCACTTAGTTTGTATGTTCTGATTCACAGCCACATACTTACCTGCACTAGGTTCACAGTCAGCTCTGCGGTCTCACAACTCTTTTTAGCGAATCTAAGAAGATGCTCTTCCAAAACCAGCAGTGAGCAGCCACAGGAGGAGTGAAAGCACCCCTCACCACGGGAATTTCATAGACTATGAGGATAAGCCTACAAGTAAGCAATAAAATTGAACAATTACAATACTTCTCAAAACATTTTTGAGAGCCAGCCCCTTGTCTGCAAAGCTGCTGATGCAAACATTTACAAGGAGATAATAATGCTGCTTTAACCGGTACAACACAGTAACAGCCCTTGGGGATCTCCTATGGCATGTGAGAATACCTAGTCCAGGATGCTCTTTGGCCTTACTCCCAGACATTTCTCTTTTTATGCCAGAAGCTGAATGGAGTGATCAGGCACTGCTGCTCCGTTGGTTTTACAAGCCTCATGGAATTCCATGATTTGGAGAAGCCCCTTGGCTGGACATTTCGTGTTAGGTCTAAAGTCTGTTTGCCTATTTTTTTTACCCAGGCATTGCACTGCTTCTTTTCAAGAAAAAGCAGCTTTTGGTCAGAACCAACAGGTCCCAGCCACATACACACACACTAGGGACAAGAACGACGGGGACAGACTTTTTGTCTGGTAACAGTAATCAGACTGAAAGATGGTAGATGGAGGTTAGATACGAGGAAAAAATTCTTTCCTTTGAAGGTAGTGTGACACTGGAGCAAGTTGTCCAGAGAAGCTGTGGATACCTAATCCCTGGAGGTGTTCAAAGCCAGGCTGATGGGGCTTTGAGCAGCCTGGCCTAGTGAAAGGTGTTCTTGCCCATAGCAGGGCAGTTGGAACCAGATGATCTTTAAGGTTCCTTCCAACCTAAACCATGCTATGATTCCATGACTGCTACATCCTGTCTTTTGACTTCTGGAGAGAGGATACTTACGCTGTTAGCTGTGTCTGCGGTTTAGGGAGAACTTCTCAAGGCTGCTGTTAGCCAGAGTGTCTGGTCCAGAAGTACCTCATTAGCTCTGGAGCTGGTGTGCTGTAAACAGCGGGAGCGAATGGTTAGTCTGGGGCAGAAAGGCAGGGAGCAGCGTGTAAGCTTCAGCCGTGGTGGGGTGTTAATTCAGCTTCCTAGAGCTGTGAAACCATCCCTCAAGGCTGAGCAAACTGTCTTGCAAAGTCAGTGAAAACACCTGTCAGCAGGGTTCTATAAGCTGTGGTAGATGTCGTTGCTACAATGACCAACGTAGGTGAAAACTGGAAGGCAATGTTTTCCAAGTCTCCATTCGCTGCAGACACACCTCTGATGGTAGCATAATGTGTGCTTGTAACGTAACTGGAGCACCGAGAAAAGTTTAAACTATTTATAGCATCTAATAATTAATTGAATAATAAAACGTGCACTGATTAATGATGCTGTAGTGTTAATTATCCTAGCTAATTTAATTATTACTTCTATTTCTTAATTAATATTGTAATAGCTTAGTTTGGTCTAGCAACTTTTTTTTGCACAATTCCCATTTTGCATCAAAATTTAATCAAGATCTTTCTTTTATTCATAAAAAGTACATGTCACAGCATCACAGTATTACCAAGGCTGGAAGAGACCTCATAGATCATCAAGTCCAATATATATATATCTACCTACCTACATTCTGAACAATCACTTGAAGTGCAAAACGTTGTCTCAGTCAGAGCCCACAAGATTTATATAGGAGATTCTATCCCTAAGTGCTGTTTCCAGGATGTGTGAGACACCTTTAACTTTTGACATTCTTATGCTCACAACGCTCTGGTAAAATCAGGGACTTTTGCTACCTCCAGTACAACTAGGATATCAAAGACAGACGTGTTAAAATCCATATTCAAAAAGGATACCTAAGTCCACGGGTCCCACTAGCTGACTTGCTTAGGTGGTAAGAAAACCCTCTGTGGAACAGGCACTGGACTTGAAACTGCCAAATTAAAGAGGATCTCGCTGCTAGACTTTGATGTCTCATTAAGGTTACAACAAAGAGTCCATTTAGAGCTGGATTTGTGGTACTTTGTTGAGTGTGTAGAAAGATTTTCATGTAAAAGGAGTTTGGGATGTAGGTCATGGGAGAGCCAGAAGGGTATAAACCAGGATGATACACATGAGTTCTTCTATGACTAAGGAAAGCTGTAAACTTTTGAAAAACATCCATGACACCAACCCCAAGGTTAAATTAAGGAATACTGGGTTGCACTGAAGCCCTGAGGGGTTGAGGTCAGGGAGGAAGCCGTCCTTCTAGCAAAAAAACTACTCCCTAGATTACTTTAGCATTGGTCTAGAACACCCTCCAAGTGGGCTTAGTGAAAAAGGAAAAGGCTTTCTTTGCTGAATCAATTAGATGAAGCTAGAGAGATGAGGAGCTGCTGATGGGACTGTAGCCTGGGTGACTCCCAACAGAATACTGACTGTGATTAGATAGTCATAAATCATAAAATTCATAGAAGGATTTGGGTTGGTTTTAAAAATCATCAAGTTTCAGCCTCCCTGCCATGGGCAAGGTCACCTCTCACTAGACCAGGTTGCTCAGTGCCCCATCAGGCTGGCTTTGAACACTTCCACGGAGCAGACATCCACAGCTTCTCTGGACAGCCTCTTACAGTGCCTTGCCATACACAGAGTAAAGAATTTCTTACTTATATCTAATCTAAATTTACTGTCTTTCAGTCTGAAACTGCTACCCCTTGTCCTATCACTACACCCCCGATGAAGAATTCCTCCCCATCTTTCCAGCAGGATCCCTTTAAATACTGGAAGCCTCCCTGAAACCTTCTGTTGTCCAAGTTTAATAACCCCAGCTCTTTCCGCCTGTCCTTACAGGGGAGGTGCTGCAGCCCCGTGATCATCTTCATGAGTGCATGGTGTTGATGTGGCGTTTAATAGGGTAACCAGTAAGAACTTTCAGAAATTGTTTGATTGGCTTTCTCTGAAATGATGTAACTGGAGATGCTGTCATGAAGACTTTTTATAACATGCAGTAACATCTACCTACCTACCTACCTACCTACCTACCTACCTACCTACCTACCTACCCACCTACCCACCTATCTACCTACCTCTTCATCTGTCTATCTGTTTCTATGAAGCTCACACTTTCCCCAACTCTGGTGATTTTTAGGTCGCTCAGATTCTGTCAGTGTCCACACTAACACCATCAGCTCTTCACAGCAGCCTAACAAAGTTTCAAGAACTAAGCAGTCCTTGTCCCAGCAGTGTAGCTACTGAGGGTAGGGTTCAAAGCAAAGTGAGCACCTGCTGGGCTCTGTCTCTCGTCTCTGGATATTACCAAGATAATCACATAGCTGGTGTTCAGAGCAACTGGGGAAGTGGGGGATTGGACTAGATGATCTTTCGGGGTCCCTTCCAATCCCTAATGATTCTATGATTCTAAGTGTAACTAGAAGAGAGCAGAGCTATTTTTCAGTTTCTTTAGCTTCTATTCCACACAGACTGACATGGCTCGTTCCTTCAACCAAATGTACCAGAAACTGCATCTCCTCCCAACCTAGTCTCTCATCATCACCCGGGTTGAAGGCCTGTGTAACTGCAGGCAGTGACAAAGGTCAGGCATACACCAGTGAAGCACATAAACAAGCTAAAGCAGAAGGAAAGGCTTCCTGGAGAGGAGTCAGTGCCCCAAGCCCGTCAGTGGACAAAGTCTTTGATAATGTGCTTTAACTTTCGGTCAGCCCTGGAATGGTCACGCAATTGGAATAGATGACCGTTTGAGGTCCCTTCAAGCTAAACAAATAAATGTGAAATAAACAAGTAAAGCAAAACATTGTTTTAGCCTGACTGATCATCCAAGAACTGTTGAGCCCTTGCACAATGGACTGTGTAAGAGGGGTCTGCCCAGACCAGACCACTGGCCCCCTCCAGCTAGGTTGCTTGCTGACTTCAGTGAAGGTGCCAAGAAGGGGCTAGACTTACGAATAGGCAGCTGTTCCACTTGTGGCTGTCAGAAACCTTAAAAGTGTGGGATTAGGCTTGAAGGGAAAGAATTTCAAATTAAAAGAACTCGATGGCTTTTTGTTTCAGCATTGAAAAGATAAGATCTGGTACCTTGCGTTCGACAGCAGCTATTTTTCTGTGTGCCTGCTTGAAAGAATGACGAGGGAATGACAAGCTCAGAACCCAGATCCTTCTGTTAAGCTTACTGAGGTGGAAAAGAGAGCGGCTGCGATGAAGATGATCTGAGGTACGAGCCGATCGGGTTGCAAACAACACAAAATGTGATCTTTTAATGACAGGCAGAAAGTCCAGCTTGCTTTTCTGCAAACATGATGTTTTCATTTTGTAAGCCAGATGCTTCCAGGTCATATAATGAACACTTCCAGTTATTTCTCTGGTGCCTGTAACACCAACATCTAATCATCAGCAGGTTGTCCTAGCCATGATATAAAAACGGAAGCCCGATCGTATAATGAACACTTCCAGTTATTTCTTTGGTGCCTGTAACACCAACATCTAATCATCAACAGGTTGACCTAGCCATGATATAAAAACGGAAGCCCAGATTCCTTGAGCTGCCTTCAGTTCCAACGTGCACTACCTGCGTAAGGCAAATGTGAAGACATTTTACTTAATTTAAAGCGATTCTGAATGTTGTAGTTTTGTTAGTGCTTCTATGCTTTACTCAAGCTAGGATACACTCTCCAAAGTACCCTAGGTTTAGCCGAGGCCCAAGTTCTGATCTCAACCCAGATATTGGGATAGGCTCCAGTTTGCTGCGTGTCAGTAAGAGCCTACAGCTTTCTTGTGGCTTCCTCTTGGGACCTGTCTATTCCAGTCAGCAAAATGCAAAGCAGCAACAACAGTCATAGTCATCTGGAATGATGGCAGGCTTGAGTGGGGAGACAGAGGTGGCAGAAGCTGAAGGATGAAGAAGCTATTAGGAGAGAATGAGACACAGAAGGGCCGGGGTGACATGGCCATGCAAAATTCCCACTGATGCAGACTCATCAAAGAATTCTTGGTAACCACATTGTGCATTTGGGTTCTCCAGCGTTCCCTCAGCAGGTTTATCCACCCTTCCTTTACCCACAGCTCTGTATTTCCTACCACTGTAAGGGAAGAAAACCTAAAGCTACCATTTTAAGTATCCAGAACCAGGACAGGCACCCTTTTGGAAGGGGGCGCCCTAAAACTTCCTTCTATTTCAGAATGAAAACAGGGGTCTCCTGCAGGAAATTCCAGGCAGAAAAAATTCAGGAAAAGAGATGGAAGTCAGATAAACAGACACCCCCTTTAATCGTGGGGTAGCATAGAAATGTAAGAGAATAATTGGAAATTCCATGGCCACAAATGAAAATACCTCCTTTCCAACCAATTTTACAACAACATTATCTCAGCTGAAAAAGAAGCCAATAAACTGGTGGGAAACAGCAGTTTGCATAAATACATCATGGGTGTATCCTGGAAAACTACGTGACAGATGATGTACGCAGGAAAGACGACACAATGCTACTGCAGGCGTGTGTTGTCTCTGGACACCGTCTTCTAATTTTCGGTATTTTCCATGTGTGTCAGCAACAAAAACATTGCAAGAGTTTTGTTCTAAAATGATGATAATTATTGTTATTAAGTGGCTCAGTTTGCAAGCAACCTTACACTTGACAGTCCACCCCAGGTACCTCTGCATAAGCTAAGTTTTCTCTCAAAATACATTTGTGTTTATTCAGATAAGAAAAAGATTGATTTATAATTTTTAAGGGGTAGAATGTTGCCATCACTTTTCTTACCCAAGTGGAGTGAGCTTGGCTAATAACAAGTGCAAGGACCAGCACAACTGTATATGAAGCAAATTGGTTTAGATACTTGGGGCTTTTATTCACGGAGTCACAGAATCACAGAACATTAAGGACCTCGGAAGATCCTCTAGTTCAATCCCCCTGCCACAGCAGGATCACCTAGACCAAGTCACACAGGAACACGTCCAGGCAGGTTTTAAACATCTCCAGAGGAGACTCCACAACTCCCCTGGGTGCAGCCCCTTCCAGGGCTGTCACCCTCACTGGGAAGAAGTTCCTTCTCATATCAATGTGTAACCTCTGTTCCAGCTCACACCCATTGTCCCTTGTCCTATCATTAGATGCCCTTGAGCAGAGCCTGGCTCCATCCTCCCTTCCATTGCTTGAAGCAGGTGGTGTGGAGGGATGTGTGGACATCTGCTGGTTTGTGGGGAGGGTGCTGCTGTTCCTGGAGACCCTCACGGGTGTAGGCTGAGGTGCTGCATCTGCCAATCCACTGTGTGGGGCACTGGCTTGTTCCGCTCCCCCCGGTGCCACAGAGCAGATGGAAGCATCTGCCCTCACTTCTGTAGCCGCCGGAACAGCGCTCAAATGTGAGATGGCATCTTGCAAAGTCACATACGTTGCTCCGGAGGATAAATTGAGGTTTCGTTTGAGTTCAGAAACGGAAGCGAACCAAATATTTTTGCTTGCCGAGCTTTTCAGTTTTGGGAGAAGCAGTTTTGGGTTGGAACCCTGTTAGTCACACTGACTCGAGGACTTGAAAGAACACATCATGTTTCACAGGCAGGTGCTGTCTTTTGGAACCTCTACAGGATTTCCAGATTGCTCTGCATCCAGCACTGCCATTAAAGAATAAAACTGTTCTTCCACTGGTACCAATTTCTCAGGAGTGATACTTTGCTTTCGCTGTAAACATGTCTGTCACATCCAAGGATTGCGAAGAATCTTTCCTCATAGCTTCTCTCCTTTTGTCAAAGGAAAAAGTGTTGAAGAGTTTAATACCCTTCACTTTCTGTCCTCAGAATTCAACCAGAAGATACCCGGTTGCTGGGATGTAATTTTGATTTCCTCGCTAGAAAATAAATGTGTGAAGTAGTCCTTCACCAGGGTGTATTTTCCAGCCGGAGAAGCCCTGAAGAGTTTATTCCTAGCCTCTCTGTCCTCTCCTCACCCTTCCACTTTGCCTAGCAAGGCATCACTGCTCCCTTTGCCTCCGCTTCTCCTCGTCTCTGCACCTGAGACCTGCTTTGAATTGCTTTGAGGTTCCTCCACGACCATCTGCCTGCACATCCATCCGTCTGCTTGCATATCCCTGATCACCTCCTTCAAGCACCTTATGAGGGACAAACCAAGTTGGAAGTCCTACCACCTACACAGTACAGACATGATTACCCCCGTGTGAGCCAGGATGTCTGTTGTCCTTGGACTTTCTCTGCCCTCATTGGTTAGACACCACCCCCCCCTGTTTTGGCTCTTCCACTCAGGCTGCCATCTTCTGATTTGATATTTGAAATTCAAGGAGGATAAAAAGGCAACAAATCTGCTTTTCCTTTGTTTAAATATGTGGATGTTGTGACCATCAACCACTAGTAGTTGAGATGTGAAGGTTTTACTTCAGTTTCCCCTCCCTAGTATAACCATAGGCTGAGAAGGGTTCACAAGGAGAGACTTGCTGTGGTGATGTAGACTGGGGTTTGCTCTAGTGACCTGATAATCTACCAACACAGGTTGTTCCTGTGGAGTTTTTGGGAGTTTCAAATAATTGTAGAAGTCAGCTAGGAAAATGAGGCTGAATGACTGTGTGTTAGCTTTTGTTGTGCGTCACTTGGTACCTGGGTAGCCCCGGGAGCCTCTGCTCACATTGCTGTGTGTTGATGCTTGCCTGGTGAAACGCTACTCGGGAAGATTTATGGGGGTGCACCGATAGAATAATTAGAGGTCTTTGAAAGTCCTGGATGAAATGTGTGGCAGGTCAAGAAAAAAGAGAGATTTGAAGGGAGAGGATGGAAGTGATGCATCAGCACCTCTGGGACCTGACACATTGCAGGTGATGCCCGTGTGGGGACTGGAGGTGCCCCCCTCAGCTTTGGAGAGGTTTCTGAGGAGGGTCTGGAGCCAGGGGCTCTCTTTGGGCTTGTACCAGCCTCTTCACCTTTCCATAGCCAGCCTCCCTGGGCTCTCTCTGGGCTCTCACCAGCCTCTTCACCTTTCCATAGCCAGCCTCCCTGGGCTCTCTCTGGGCTCTCACCAGCCTCTTCACCTTTCTGTAGCCAGCCTTCCTGAGCTTGTACCAGCCTCTTCACCTTTCCATATCCAGCCTTCCTGGGCTCTCTCTGGGCTTTTACTAGCATCCTCACTTTCCATAGCCAGCCTCCCTGTCCCTGGGCTGCCTTGGGAGGGGACATGAGAAGGGAGGGACAGGTGGGAGGCAGAAGGCTAGACCCCACCCCCAGGGTGGGGAACAGTCTGCGCCCAGAGCCGGCTTTATGGCTGGTGGGGAGACACCCCCCTACCCCCAACCCTACATCCTCCGAGGGTGGGAGGGGGGCAAACTTTCCGCGGCTACGGGTTGGAGCTGCAGCTGCTCCAAGCATCGCTGGTTTGGCTGAGCGTCACCTCTGACGTGGGGGCCGCGGCGAAGGGCGGCTCCGGGCATCCACGGACAGACACATGGCCAGACCCACGGACACCCACAGCCAGCCCTACAGGGACACACAAGGACAGGCGCAGGCAGACATCCAGAAACAGACACACGGACACCCCCCCGCCTCCAACAGCGATCCCCGCGGGGACCAGCCTTCGCCCGTGGGGGTGGCCCCGGCTCTGCGTGCGGCTGCCCGCGGGGCTCCGCGTGTGCGTGCGGGGGTGCGGGCAGCGCGGTTCCCGCAGCGGGGGGCGGCTGCTCACTTCGCCGCCGGCTGGCTGACTGGCTGCGAGAGACCCCGCCATCCCATTTGCGCTCCCTTCCTACGTCTTTCCTCCCTGCTTTCCTCCTCTTTTTTTTTTTAATTCGGTTCCTCCTTCACAGTCTCCCTGGGAATTTCGTATTTTTTTTGCAGCTTTTTTCCTCCCCCCCCACCCCAACCTCCTCTTTCTCTGTCTCCCTCTCTTTCTCTCCTTCCTGCTGAGGATACGTTTTTCTTGCCAAGTTTGTAGTGACACCTCTCAGATTCCCCCCTCCACCACCACTCCCCGGCTTTCTGGATCTGTTACAGCGCCCGGTTGTGTAGAGAACCCACCGTATTTTTTTGTTTTTGCTATTTTTTTGGCCTCTTTTTCTTTTTAATCGGGAGACCTGGAATTCTTTGGGAAGCTAACGGATACTGAGGAGGACCATCTTAAAAAAAACAATCTCCTTTTCAACCCGTAAATGAGGTGCGCGAAGACAGCCCTTAAATCCAACCGTCAATTTAGCTCCGTATTAAGCACCTCGAAGTATTTACGATTGCAGAGCAGGTGCGAGCGAGGATTGGGACGGAAGGTAAGGGAGCTGTTTCCGTCTTTGAGGCAGCAGTGTTTGCTCAGGGTTACCAGCAGCTTCTCCTTCTATTTTCTTCGTCGAATCTGGGCTGATTTATATGCGTTTTCAGTGCTGTTCTCCCATCCTTCTGAGAGGTTTTTTTTTTTCCCTTCCCCTAACGCGCCTGGCTTCCTGTTCATCGCGAAAACGCATCTCCCTTCTCCCTGCCTGCTCCGTGCTGGGGAGTTTTCTCTGCTGGGCACACGTTTTGGCTGGTATTCGGTGACTGTGTAAAGCCGACAAGCCTCTGGTTAGGATCATTTCTTACCTTGCACTTTCCCTGACCAGGAGGATTCCCCCCAAAATACTGCAAAGCTGGTTTTTATCTAATAAAAAATCTCTCTGCATTTCAGAAAGAGAGAGAAGTAGTTAATTCCCCTCCTATGGGAGAACTGGGCAGATGCTGGGGTGTGCTGTTGCAGTCAGGTTCTCCTTCTAAAAGCTAATTCCTCTCCTCCGTCTGGGGCTGGGTGGAAGGGAAGCAATTCCTTCAGCGGGGAGGCTGCAGCGGAGGGACAGGACAGCTGTGCTGCCTGCTGGGAGCGAGCTCTCAGCATGCTTTGCTAATTTTTGTGTTATCAGCTCGATTTAGGGATATGAACGGCACGAGCACTGATATCAATTACCGGCTAACAGCGGCGATAGCCTGTGTTTTATGGGATTTAATGATTTCTCTTGTTTGGAGAAAGCTCGGGCGACGCTAGCAATGAAGAACTCCATAAATCATCCCGATGAGTCGTGTTCCTGTAAAGGCAATTTTGAGTCTTTCCCTGCGTGTCTTCCCCGTCCCGGTAATTAATTGCACCGAGAGTTGTGAACACGGTGGTGGTGATAAAGGTGCCGTTACAAAAAGTGGCTCCTCGGTGTGGCTTCTGTGTTTCGTGAGCTCCTGCCGTGTGCCCATAGGTGACCACTGTCCTCCTGACACCCAAGGAGGGCTGAGGGTCCTGTGCAGGGAGCACAGTGCATGAACGTACCCGCGTGGCGATGAAGCGACACCTTCCCTGGCACGAGGAAGAGTCAAACCCCATTAACAAGCTGCTTCAGCGACTTAGGCTGGAAGCAGGAGGTAATCATCACTTAGGCCTCCTGATTACATGTTTTGATTAAAAGATGAAGCAAACTTTTTTCCTTGTAATTTTGATGATTCTATCATTAGCTTTTTAAATCCCCTTAAAAATAAGCAGGAGCTGGGGAGCTCAGTCCTTCAGCAGGAGATAGCAGCGTTCCTGCAGTGCCGTGAGGAAAGCTCTGCTTTCATGTTACCCTTTTCTGTTGCTTTATTGCCGCCTTCTATATTCATGAGTTTTCTTATACGGTCGTGATGGTATTTTTTGATCCGTTGTTTAGAGTTGAGATGCAACGAGAAGGCTGCAATAAAATGTTGCTCTTGTTATGGAGGGAAACAAGCCACGAGGAGAGGAAGTGAGCTGGACTGTTGTGATGGAATCGCTCAGCCACAGGGTTTACATTTACTGGAGTTTTCTTTCCAGTGTCTTTGACGGTCTTAGAATCAGAATCGTTCAGGTTGGAAGAGACCCCTGGGATCATCGAGTCCAACCATCAACCCTACTCAACAAGTTCACCCCTGAACCAGATCCCCCAACACCACATCTGAGTGGCTTTTAAACTCATCCAGGGATGGGGGCTCAACCACCACCCTGGGAAGTCCTCGGATGTGTCCTGCGACTGCTGATGTAATGTAGCTCATTGCACAGCTTGCTCCGTGTTCACTTTGAGCTCCGTTTATGCTGCCGACAAACCACGCACTGTGCAGAAACATTCATCAGCAGTTGAACGGGTGCAGGGTCAGTTCCCTGTATGATTAATTGGGCTGAGAGTTGCCAAACACAGCTATCTGTATAATTGTGTTGAGCCCCTCGAAAGGGTTGCTGTGTTGTTTGCATTTGTTGTTAAATACCCACGTGCCGGCTGTGGGAATATGGACCTCCTGGTGCCTGCTGAGCAGCGCAAGGGCATTGGAGCGAGGTTAGTGGAACTCAGGTAGAAGTTGTTCTCTCATGAAATGTAGATAGACTTTAGTGCTTCCTCTGAGCCCTCCTGGAGTGTGTTTTATATTTGCATGAAATGCTAATATGAAGTAGAATGGGCGACCGAGGGTGGTAGTTGAATCATGGATGTGTTTAAAAGTGGCTTAGATGTAGTGTGGGGGGGATCTGGTTTAGGGGTGAACTTGTAGAGTAGGGTTGATGGTTGGACTCGATGATCCCAAAGGTCTTTTCCAACCTGAATGATTCTGTGATTCTGTGTGCTTCACTTGTGATGCCTTGGATAGATTCTCAAGATTTCTCCTGAGCTGAAGATGTTTGTACAATCCCCCACTGCACCTGCATAGCTCTATAGTTCGTAGTTCCCGTAGACTTTTACCTTCTCTTTGTCTGATTGTTCCTGTGCGACTGGATCTAGGTGATCCTGCTGTTGCAGGGCAATTGGACTGGATGATCTTTCGAGGTCCCTTCCAATCCCTAATGTTCTGTGATTCTCAGTCCTTACGATCACAAAAAATGAGGTGTATGAGAGTCTAAGCTGTTTTCTAATGGTGCCTGTCACTCTGCTGTGCACGTGCACAAGCTTTATGATCTACTGGACACAAGCTGTGAGGCTGTGAGAAGATTTTGCTGATTTGCCTTGGGCTGCTTAATGCAATGTAATGAAAGGCTTGGAGCTTGCTTGTTTTACCCAAAGGATTTCCAAGCACAACTGCCAAACTCTATTGTGCATAAACATGAGTATTGTAAATATTTTATATAAAAGATGTGGGAAAAGTGCCCTTCAGGGGGCTGCATAGGTGTTGAGTTCCCTTCTAATTAAACGTATTTTAAAAATTGGTGTATTTAAGTTTTCAAACTAGGGATGTTAAAGGATATTATCCACAATATACATCTTGCAGTGCACTTTCATCGATCATCTATATGATGGAAAGTTTGTACATACAACAATTGCCTTATCGCATTGCTGTCTACATGTGTTCTATGATTCTATGAGTTAACTTCATTCACCACTGCCCTTTTCACATAATCACAGAACATTAGGGGTTGGAAGGGACCTCGAAAGATCATCTAGTCCAATCCTCCTGCCACAGCAGGATCCCTAGACCCAGTCATTAGGGATGGGATGGGACCTTGAAAGATCATCTAATCCAATACCCCCACCACAGCAGGATCCCCTAGGTAAGTCGCACAGGAACATGGCATTGTGACTTCCATTCAGCCCTTTTCTCTGCAAGTTTTAGGCTTTTTCCCCTCGCCTCCTCACTGATGGACAATTTGGTTAACAACACTGGGTTTATTTTTTTTATACCGCTGTAATTTCACTTCATAAATTTTATTGTCCTGGAGTCACTCCACGATAAAAGCCATTTGGGTTTTCAGTAAGGTCTTGTATTGCATGTTGAAATTGCTGGTTTACTAGATTCTGCTTGGTACAGTTAGTGTTAGAGCTTTCCTCGTGCTCTCTCTTGCTGAGCTGAGAACTGTTGCAGAAAATGCTGCCCAGGGGTGTTGTGGAGTCTCCTTCTCTGGAGACGTTCAAAACCCACCTGGCCAAGTTCCTGTGTGACTGGTTCTAGGGGATCCTGCTGTGACAGGGGGATTGGACTATATGACTTTTTGAGGTCCCTTCCAATCCCTAATGTTCTGTGATTCTTTGATTCCGTGAAATGTCAAACTTGGAGGGCTGGTTGTCACCCTCCTCCCTGGAGCACAGGCACAGGGTGATCTCCACATGCTCTTCTGAACATTAACCTTATTTGTGCAACTTGCGTTAAACCCAGCTAATATTTGTCTGGAATGTCATTAGTTATAGTCCTGCTTTTGATATTATTTGCCTTCACTGTCCTTGATATTTGCCCATGCATTTTTCTAGTGATTTTTTTTTTTACAGGCTGCTTTCTTCTCCTATTCCCCTACGGGTGCTTCTTATTTGCTGTGCTGAGTCAGAACAAGTCTGCTTGACTGTAGGGGAGAAGGTCGGTCTGTGCTCTATGCACAGCTGCAGAAGAAAAAGGGCTGGTTTATAGTCTCAAGCAGTAGCTATTTGAGATAAAACTCAGGAGAAGAGTATATGCAAGAACATGTGCCTAAAAATAACTCTCCACACGTAGTTCTTTTTAGCTCTTGGTAATCTGCTGAGTAGTGGTTTTTAGTTTCTGCAGCCGTGACTGAGCCATCCCAGTTAATGTCCACCAATGATGAATGAGTCTAATTTATATTTCAATCTGTTTATATAACTTGGCTTCCACTACCTTTTGTTGCAGAGAGCTCTGGAATCAAACTGAGCATTGCAAAAGGGAGAAAAAGATGGTGTTTGTTTGTTTCCAACATGCTGCCATGCTGCCAAGTCATTCTGAGTCCAGGCACACAGGCAGAAGCCTCAAGCATCTCAAAAGTCATTTCACACTTGGACTGAATCCACCACTTTCCTAATGCTGAAGTTTCACATCTGGCCGTAAAGAGTTCAGAACTGGTGATCACAGAATCTCAGAACATTAGTGATTGGAAGGGACCTCAAAAGATCATCTAGTCCAATCCCCCTGCCACAGCAGGATCCCCTAGACCAAGTCGCACAGG
>JAOXOE010007518.1:0-24812 GCA_028565055.1 Phoeniculus purpureus
AGGGGGTTACGGGGTGGAGCAATGGGAATTTCATGGGGTAAAGGGGGGGTGGGGGAGCTTAGGGTGGGCAACTCCAGTGAATGCAGTGAACTGGGGGGTTTTGGGCACGACGTGACCTCGCTCAGAGTGTTAGTGGGTGATTTATGGGGCAGGCACCCAGCTCTCCCTCTGCTGCACTTCATCGTTTCTGCACCCACCCACCATCCAGCTCGGGGGTCCCCCTTGCATGGATTCCCCCGCACCCAGTGGCCAAGCTCTTGCTCTGGAGACTTTTGTCTACTTTAATTAACTAACGACAGTGGCAAAACGTGGGTTGTAAGGAGAAATGGGATTTGTGGGGGTTTTTCCCCTTCCAAACCCCCACAGGTAGCTCTACTCAATCCCCCCTCTACATCCACTCAACCTCCGTTCCCCTTTATCCACTCCAGATTGTCTCCACGGCAAATCCTCCAGCCAGCAATGAGTTAGGGGGTGATTTCCAGCACCTCAGTCTCCACTTTTCCCCTCTCAGCGGGTTCCCCTTGTCGCTCCGTGCAGCCGGATCCGCAGAGGGAGCTCTTGCAGAGAAGTTGTGGAGCCTTTCTCACCGCAGAGAGAGGCATTGTGCTGGTGTTTCGTGGTTTCGGAAGGGGTTTGGGTTGCTTTGGAGAGAGGAGGAAGTCCTGAGAGGGATGCTGAAGGATTGTTTTTGGGGTTCCCTGGTGTAAACAACCGCGAGGGATGGTGAGATCAGCTCTCTTGGCCGGATCAGCTCTCTTAGCTGGATCAATTCTCCTCCTCAGATCACTTTTCTTGCTCAGATCAGTTCTCTGGGCCGATCAATTCTCCTTGTCAGCAGCCCTTCGGAGGAGCTCGAAATGCCAAAGCAGACACAATAGCTTCTTGTGTGGAGCCCTTGTTAGTTACTGGGAGTGACTCCCCACCTCTTAACTACCTGTGGGATCAGCTTTGCTGTCTCTGCCAGAGCACTGTTGCTGCTTTCTTGGGGTTTTGGAGCTTTTTCTCACAACTGGTTCTCCCTGACTTTGTGCTGCTTCCATCAGGAGGCTCCATCTGATGCTTCTTTCTCTAGAGATGTCGGAGATCTTAAGGGTTTCTACCTCAAAAGTCCCAGGTAGAGAGGTCTGGGGGGGTGTCAGTTTGCTGCAGTGTGGAGCTTTGTGCTCTGATCTTTGTTAGGCTGGAATAGAGCCCTGGATCCAGGGGATTTGGGGTGTTGAATCTAGGAGATCTGAGAGGCTGGATCCCAGGGGGTTTGGAGCTTTGGAGCCCTGAAACCAGGGGGTTTGGAGTGTTGAATCCAGGGCATTTGAAGCCCTGAATTCCTAGGATTTCAAACTTTGAACCCAGGAGATGTGAAGCCCCAAATTGGGGAAGTTTGGACCCCCAAATCCAAGAGATTTGGAGCCCTGGATACAGGAGATCTGGAAGTTCAGAGCTCTGGATCAGGGAGTTTTGGAACCCCCAGTCCAGGGGGTTTGGAGGCCCCGAGCCTTGAGTCCAAGGGCTTTGGAGGCCCAGATCCAATGGGTTTGGGGCTTTGGAGGCCCAGATCCAAGAGCTTTGGAGCCTTGAATCCACAGTGTTATGAACCCTGAATCCAGGGGGTTTGGAGCTGCAGATAGAGAGGAGATTTGGAGGTTCAGAGCCCTGGATCAGGTAGATGTGGAGGCCTGAATCCAGGAGGTTTAGAACCCCAAATCCAGGAGATTTGGAGGCTTGAATCCAGGGGATTTGGAGCCCAGAATCTGGAAGCTTTGGAGCCCCAGTTCCAGTAGATTTGGAGGTTTGAAGCCCTGAATCCAGGGGGGTTTGAAACCCCAGACCCAGGAGATTTGGAGCCCTAAATCCAGATCTGTAGATTTGGAGCATCAAATCTGGGGGCTTTGGAGCCCCAGATCAGGGAGGTTTGGGAGTTTGGAGCCCTGAATCCAAGGTATTTGGAGCCACAGATACAGGAGATTTGGAGGTTCAGGACCTGAAATCCAGAGGGTTTGCAGTCCCACATCTGGGAGATTTGGAGCCCCAGATCCAGGAGATTTGGAGGTTTGGAGGCTGAAATCCAGCAGGTTTGGAGCCCTGAATCTGGGAGCTTTGGAGACCCAGATCCAGGAGATGTTTTGGGTTTGGAGCCCTGAAACTAGAGGGTTTGGAGCCCCCACTCCAAGAGATTTTGGACCCTTAATCTCAGAGATTTTGGGGCCCTGGAAAAGAGCAGGAAGGGTGTCAGTGTCTCTGAGCTCCTGGCTTGTCCCTCCCACTCCACATCCCCATCTCTGTGAGGCTGGTCCAGCTGTGCCAGACTAAATCCAGTGGAAAGGCACCCAGTTTGGTTTGTTTGGGATTGGTTGTTAATTAACTGTAATTAACTCTTCCAGCAGTGCTGGAATATTTGATGGGTTGTTTTTTTTTCCCTCAAGTGGAAGATTTTTGTCGGATTCAGGAACAAGTGGCTTGAGATGGGAATGTTCCATCAAATAATAGGACTGCAGTGAAAACCTAGAGGTTTAAGACTTTCCAACTCTTTCTTGGGATCTTCAAGCTGGAGAGAAGCTGAGGGAGAAGGGGAAGTTTTCCAGTAGGATCAGAATAACCCCTTTGTCCCCCTCGCTCCATTTAAACTGGAGGAAGATTTGGGATGTTCCCCCTACTTCTCTCTTATTTCCCATTAATTTTTTTCCTCTTTTCCAAAAGTATTTTAGATCCTTAAATTGAAGACACGATGGAAACCCCATACTTTTGTCTTTTTAAATCCTAAACCTTGACAAAGTTCCCCGAGGATCTGAAAGGGTCAGAAATCCCACCCAGTCATTCCCAATGAGGGGAAAAGTGAGAATGGAAGAGGAGAATCCTTCCCTTTGATGAACCCACACCCCACAGGGCTCCTTTTTTACCAGGGTTTCAGTCACCCCCTTCCTTTGTGGGGTTTTGCACCCTCACAGGGAATGAAATCTGGAATTTGATTCCCTCCACTTTATTTGTGCTGCCATGTGAGGAAGGAGGTGGATGTTTGGTTCCCCAGGAAGGATCAGTCCTCCCATAATACAGAGAGCAAGTTAGCATTGGGGTTAAACATTCAGCTCAGTCCTGGGATGGAGGATGGGAGGTGGGGGGGGAAACCCCTCCCTAAATCCCAAGAAGGATGATAAGAAATAATTTTAATACCCCCCCCTGCCGTGGTTCTTTGTGTCTGACAATTTGCTGATCCTTCGCTTGGGATTTGGTTGGGGGAAAAAGCTTTGGGTGAGATTGGCCTAGGGGAACCTCCCTGTTCCCGCTGTTTCTTCCCCCTCCACTCTGTTCTTGTGCGAGGTAGTAAATTCCTGGGGTGATAAATCCTGGGGAATCATCAGTGAAAGCGACAGAAACTAGGGGTGTCCCGTGAGCTCCTTCAAGTTGTGACTCTGAGAGGTAGAAGAAGCTGTTGAATTTGTGGTGAAATTGAGCTGTTTTGGGGTTTTTCCAGCCATTAATTCACTTTTGGAAGGAGGGCGACAGTGCTATGGGGACCCAGCCGACTCCTCCCGGGTGCTGGATTCTCAGCAGATGGATTTATTTTTATTTGAAGATGATGAGGAAGGACAATTTATGCACAGAGATTACTCTTAGGGGACAGGAAAGCAGGCTGAGATGGGGCTACTTAACTCAACAGCCAATTAGCCAGACTCTGCCGCCAGATAACAACCACCCAGACTACCCTAAAAGGCAACAAAACCCCTCCCAAGGAGCAGGTTTGTTCCTCCAGACCAATATACTGCCAAACCCAGACACAAATCCTCCTTCCCTTCACCTAGGGAGCCCTGCAAATCCCAGACTTTATGGGATGATCCCGGTGGGAGCAGCAGGATTGGGGTTTGGGGGGAGATGGGGGTTGGAATTGGATCTTCTCTCCCTCTAGAAGATCCTGTCTCTCCAGTCTGGGAAAGGCTGCTGTTTGGACCTCCAACAACAGGCCCCATTTCCAGGGGGATTTGGGAAAGTTTCCTGTCATTGGCAGGTGGATCCAAGAGGAATTTGGTGCCTCAGGTTCTGCCAGGGGAAAACTACAAAGGTTTCAGTTGAATCCTGCAGGTGGATTTCAGGATGCTCAGCTGTCGCTGCAGTCACAACCCAACCCCGGAACTGCCCTCCAACAGAGCTGGCCCCAGATCATCAGGTCCATTGGGTTTACCCCACCTGCTGCTCCCCTTTGACCTTTCACCGGGGGCTTTCAAACCCACTTCGGTGTCTCCTGTGGCACCAGAACCTGCTGGATGTGGTTTGTTCTCTCCCCCAGGACTGAACTGCTGTTGATTTTCTTCAGTTGAACAGCATTTCACATCAGTTTTTGGGGTGAATCATTGCAGTTTCCCCAAAACCTGGGGATCTGTAGGGGTTTGCCAGCTTGGTTCTCTATTTGCTGGTTGGGAGGGATGGGCAGAGGCAGTTTTGATCTATTTGGAACCATTTTGAACCGTTTGGAACCCATTTAAACAATTACTAAACCATTTATAACCATTTTTACACCATTGTTAACCAGTTTTAACCATTTCAAAATTACTTTAAAATTATTTTTAATTGATTTTTAATCATTTTAACAATTTTTACACGCTTTATGAATTAATTTTAAACCATATTAGACTCTTCTAACCATTTTAACACCAATTTAAAACTATTTAAAACCATTTTAATCCATTTAACCCATTTTGAACCTTTAAGAACCATTTTTAACCTTTTGAATCCATTTTAAAACTATTTAAAAACTACTCTTGCCCATTTTCAATCCCATTTTCAATCTGATTTTCAAACATTTTAACCAGTTTTTAGCCATTTAAATAATTTAAAATTCAATTTAAATCCATTTTAACCACTTTGAACCAATTTTTACCCATTTTTTTTCATTTTAAATCACTTTAAACTATTTAAAACCGTTTTTAAGCCATTTGTAGCCATTTTCAACCATTTAAAGTAAATTTTTAAACCATTTTCACCATTGTTAACCATTTCTAACCCACTTAACCTTTTCTAACCCAGTTTTAACCCTTTTAAAAATCAATTTTTACCCAATCTAACTAATCTAATTTTTGACCATTTTAATCCATTGTAACCATTTTCAAACAATTTTAACCATTTTTAACCCATTTTTACCAATTTTAACCTATTTGTAAGCATTTAAACCCCATTTTAACCAGTTTTAACCCATTTAAACCCTGTTTTTAACCGTTTAAACCCAATTTTGAAACCTTTTTTTAATAATTGTAAACCCTTCTCTGGAGTTTTTTGAATTCAGTTTGCCACAAACCCACCTCCAGCAGGCTGGGGCAGCTTTCAACCCAGGAACTGCCCCTTTCCCCCAGTAAAACTCCTTCAGCTTAACTTAAAAAACCCTAAATGCAGCCATTTTGGAGTCGTTCTGAGTAATCCCAGCTGGAGCTGTTAGGGAAGAGAGTTCCTCCTCCCTGACCCCAGGTTATCTTGGAGCTGGAGCTGCTGATTCGGACCCGGAGCAGCCGGGAAGTGAAACTGGGCTGTAATGGTGCCAAGCTCCGCAGCTTCATCTGATCCCAGCCCCTCTGGTTTCCGTGTTCCTCTGCATTTCTCAACACCCTGGGGTTTCCAAGGGACAGGGCTGGATTCAGGGAGCTGCTTGGGACCTCCTTTGGTTTCAGGGCTCCCTACAGGTAAAAAATGACCCCTTTTCTCTACCCTTTTCCCTCAGTTTTAGGGTCACTGCTTGGGAAGAACCTTTGCCCTCCCATGCAGCTCCTTTAGGATAGAAAATAAAACCCACTTTCCCTTTGGAAAACCGTAATGATGGGGTTTGCCGTCGGATCCAGCTCGTTAGGATCCCCTTGATGAGCTCTGGGATGCTCCTCAGCTCGTGAAGCAGAGCCCTAAAACCCCCATCCTGAGGTCCCGGGGTGGCAGCTGGCTTCATTAATTCAGCAGAAACCAGACAGCAGCAGCTTCTCCTCAGCGCTGTCGCTTCATCCTTGGGAGTCCAGTGCCTCCTGTCTGATGATTCTGAAAGATTTCAGCCTTCTCCAGGTGGAATCAGCAATTTCCCTGCTTCCCCTGCTCCCAGCTCGGAGGTTTTGGTGACTCCAGTGGGTTCCTGAGGTCTCTGTTGTCTCTTCACCCTGTGTCTCCTGTCACAAGGATGGAAGGGGATGGGGGGGTTGTGTTTCCTGCTCCGCAGCTTCAGAAATATCAAACTGGAGCGATTCAGAGGCAGCCAAGTGAGTTGTTTTAACCTTCCCTGGATGAACCCATGGGAAATACAGGAGTTCACAGGGGTCACTGAGCTCCGGAGCTGCTCGGATGACGCTGTCATGTCCCTAAATGCCGATGAGCTTGGTGGAAACGGTGGGGTTTGACGATGATTTTAACCCTCCCGCTGAATTCAAAACCTTGTGACGTGACCCCTGAATCCGCAGGGATCCGGTTGCTCTCGATTTCATTGGATTTTCTTTTCCTGGCTGGCAGCACCACACCTTTCAGAACACACAAACCACCTCCAAAATACAAACAACCCTTCTGAAGAGCCCCAGCTACACCCTGACTGTCCTTCAGCAGCGATTTTCCCCTCTCCCTTTCCTTGGATTTTATCCCCTTTCTCTTTCTCTTTCAGCACCTGAAGAGCCCAGACACCTCCACAGCAGGGACAGGGCTGCAGATCATAGAATCACTGACAGACCCAGCTCACTGCTGCCCTCCCAGCTGGGATCCTACCACCCCAAACCAGTCGCTTGGCCACTCCCAGCACCACTCCGAAGCCGCGGGTGAACCCTGGGGTTTTCCCCCTCCTTTCTCCGTGTGGCTGGAGCTTCCTGAACAACCCCTCTGCGATGTCCAAAAGACAGAATCCACGAGGTAAGAGGTGGGGGAAGCGCCTGTGTGGCTGTGGATTCCCCAGTTCTCCATCAGGAAGGGGATTAATTGCTTTTGCCAGGCGCCTGGTGTCGCTTTGACAGCTGATTGTCACCGTTTGGGTGACCTCGTGGCTCCCCTGGGGATTGCTGACATTTCAAAGCAGCATTTTGCTCATCTGCCTCCACAGTTCTGCTGCCTTGAAGGCCGTCATGAGGTTCTCTCGGCCCTCACAAGGTTCTCTTGAGGCCCTCGGGAGGTCCTCTCAAGGCTCTCTGGGGCCCTCAGGAGGTTCTCTTGGCCCTCACTTGGGAGTGTTATGGGGAAGGTTCTGCCTCAGGCTCTCATGTCCCCAAAAACCAGCTGATGGGGAAAAAGAAGGGGAGGAATCACTCATCTCAGCTCCTTGAGGATTCCAGTTAAACCCAGTTCAACCTTTTCCCTTCTGAGGCCAAGGAAGCTCTGCCTCTATCCCAGGGAGAGTCTGTCTGTCTCAATCCCAAGGAAGGAGACTCCTGATACCAAGGAGGGGGACTTGATCCCAAGGAGACTCTGTCTTGATCCCAGTGAGAGTCAGTCTCAATCCCAAGGGGAGAGGCTCTCAATCCTGGGGAGAGTGAATCTGTCTCGATCTCAAGGAGGGAGACTCCTGATCCCAAGGAGACTGTCTTGATCCCGGTGAGGCTCTTGATCCCAGTGCTTCCAAGGAGGGAGACTCTCGATCCCAAGGATTTGCTCTCAATCCCAATGAGTCTCTTGATCCCAAGGAGAACCTTTTCCCCTGATTTTATCCTCAGACCCTCTCCAAGCTGCTTTTTCTTTCTTTTTCCCCTCACAAACTGAACGTGGGATCAAGCTTCTTATTCCAGGGAAGCATCTTATTTTCATTCCTGCGTGATGGAAGGACAGAGGGGAGAAAGGGAAGGGGGGGGTGGGGGAGCTGAAGGTTCCTGGTTCCTTTTTATTCCAACCCAGCCGCTAATTAATAATTGAAGGCAAAAAAAACCAGGGCTGCTGGTCGCTGTCCCTCCACCTCAGCAGAGGAAGAGCTTTTGTTCTCTGCGGATTTCTTCTTGATTAGCCCGGAAGCTTCGGCTTTACCTGAGGGGCCCCACCTGGGTGTCATTAAGGAAAATTTATGGAAATCATCGGGATAGGGATGAGTTTTGGGGGTTTTAGTTGAAGGCACCGTGTTCCTGTCTCTGTCCCTGGAAACCTCGTTAAAAGAATTGGCTTCTTTCCGATGCTGGGAATAGTGGGGAGACTGGGAATAGCGGGGAGAACACAGCTTGGAAGAGTGGGATGGAATAGAGGGGTCTGGGTTTAGAGGAGGAGAAATCTGAGGAGGGAGGAAGCTGAGATTGAGGGGATTTGGGGGAGAAAAGCTGGGATGAGGGAGAAAAGCTGAGAAGGAGGGTAGTTGTGGGGGGAGAAGCTGGGATGAGAGGGGAAAATCTGAGAAGGAGAGGATCTGGGGCAGGAAAAGCTGGGAATGAGGGGGGAAGGCTGAGAAGGAGAGGATTTTTTTGGGGGAAAAGCAGGAAATGAGGGGGATTTGGGGGGGAAATAACTGAGAAGGAGGAGATTTGGAGGGGGAAAAGCTGAGGAGGAGATTTGTGGGGAGGAAAGCTGAGAATGAGGGGATCTGGGAAGGAAAAGTTGAGAAGGAAGGGATTTGGAGGATGGGAGGAAAGCAGGGAATGAAGGCGGAAAAGCTGAGAATGAGGGGATTTAGGGGAGAAAAAAGCTGGGAGTGAGGCGATTTAGGGGAGAAAAGCTAAGAAGGAGGGGATTTGGGGTGGGAAAGCAGCCCAAGAGCTGCTTTGGGGGTGGCTGTTGGGTTCTTGTGGAAAAGAAGAGGGATCGTTGACCGTAAATATTCAGTGGGAACAGAGAGGCGGCTCTGATTCCTGAATCCTCCCCTGGATTTGTGGAGCTGGGAATGAGAGCTGCAGCTCTTCCCTGGTCCTGTCCTCTTCCGACAGGGGCTGAATTTTCAATCAGCTGCTCCTCTAGAATCTCAATGTCAGCCCAGCCCTCGGGACCGGAGCGGGGAAGGGATGGCCATCCAGTTGTTCATCCTGAAAGCAAATCCCGGCCAGATCAAGAACTGGCGGCTGTGGCAGAGAAGGTTTGAATCCCATAGAGGTTCTCTGAGCCCCTCACGGGGAGCATCCCAGGGAGGGGGGGTTGCTGAATCCCTGCAAGGGGGACTGAGTTGTGTTGTGGCTGTGAATCACTCAATCCCCTAAAGATCTCTGTGATGAGAAGGCGTTTCTATCCCAAAACCAGTCGGACTGATCCTCTTTCCGCCTGTCTGGGTTCCTTTCAGCTCCAATAGGATTCCACAAGGGATAATTGAGAGAAATTGGAAGCAAAAGTCCTCTTGGGGATTCCCAGAGCTTCCCCAGTGGGTTTGCTGCTGGCTGAGGGGGTTCTTTGAGCCCTTCTTCCCCCGCCGAGAATGAAGCGTCTGCACCCCTCACCCTGAATGATGGGAGGGGAAGCAGCCTCCAGACTGGGGAGTGATCCCAGGATACAGAGCGATCCCATAAATCTCCTTCCCCTCAGGCAGCAGCAGCAGCGCTTTGCGGCTCTGAATAAACCAACTCTCCCCTTTCCGCTCCCCTGTCCCTTCCCAAGGACCTGGGAAACTGCCAGAGGTTTTTTGGGATCGGCTGCTGGAGCAGGAATAGGGAAACCTGCACAAAAACCCCCAGTGGGGAGGGATTTCCCCCCTGAGCCCAGAGCAGGGAGAAGCGTCAGCTCCAAAGGTGCTCACAGAGCCAGGGTTTCTTTCTGTCTTGTTGGAAATGAAATGGTGGGGGAAAGACATTCCAAATCCCATCCCAGTGTCACCCCACAAATCCCAGGGCAGAAAAGATCCCTATTTTTTTTAGGGTTTTTTGCTGTCAGACCCCAGCAGCAGCAGTGCTTTGGGTCTATTTGAGGCCATTTACAACAAATTCAGTTTTATTCCAGCTCTCTATTTTCACCCCTACTTTGTCAAGCCCTTAAATGATTTATGGGGTCCCCATCCCTGGAGGGGTTTAAAAACTGAGTAGCTGGAGCACTTGAGGCAATGGTCTGGGGGTTAGGGAGCTGTTGGGATGAGGGCTGGGCTGCATGATCCTGGAGGCCCTTCCCAGCCACGAGGATTCCATGGTTCTATGAGCATTAGTGGGCCCCACAGACTGCAGGAACAGGAGCAGGTGCTCCAGGACTCTCCAATTCTTAGTGTTTTGGGGGGCTAATGGGAGCAGTTTTGAGAGGAGGAGGATAGTGCTTGGTGGGGTGACCCTCCCTCAGTATCGCTAGTTGGGTTTATTTGTAGGATCTTGTGTCAATCCACCCCACAAACCCTGCTGGAACAGGAGCAGATGCTCCAGGACACCCTGATTCTTCCCTCCTCATTTTCCTGCCCAACAGAGAAGCAATTAAAGCCGTTGGTTTCATCCCAGTGGGGTTTATCCCATTGTGTGTTACCACAGAGACCAATCCCAACCTCCCCTGACTCCTCACATCAGGCTCAACCCACCCCAGGCTGAGCCTTCCCTGTCTCCCCAGCCCCATTAAATCCCAAAACCCATGGCAGGTTGGAGCTCCCGGCGTCAGTTCCTGCCTGAGCAACCTTCCGGGGTCACAATGAAGCGGCTCCGCACAGAGCTGTGAGGGGAAAAGGTTGGGATTGAGTTGTGGGGGGAAAACATTGGGATTGAGGTGGAGGGGGGCAGAAAAGATTGCGATTGGGTTGGAGGGAGAAGGTTGGGATTGAGCTGGGGGGGTAAAAAAGTTGGGATTGAGCTGGGGGAAGGAGAAAAGATTGAGGGTGCGCTGGAGCGGTAGAAAGATTGGGATTGAGTTGTGCGGGAAAGATTTGGATTGAGCTGGAGGGGAGGCAAGATTGGGATCAAGCGGCTGAAAAAACCTTCTGTCACGGGGGAACTCAATTCCATCTTCCCTGGCACCTGGTTGTGCAGTGGAGATTTGGGAAGTGGGGGGTGGTGATCCATTTCTCCCCCCAGAGCCCATTTAGAAGATGAAGGAGGAGAAAGTTGGAGGCTCTGAGTCTGGTTTTTTTTTTTGATTTTGAAGCTCAAATGTTGCTCCTGGGGGCTGGAAAGGATAAGGAGGGAGGAGGAGGAGGAGGAGGGAAGGATCGAGCTGCTCGGCTGTAGCTAGAGTGCGAGCCTGACCTTTCCATCACTTCAGCGCTGCTGTCACTGTGTTTGGAGGCATCGCGGTCGGAGCGCTCCGTCAATGTCTGCGAGATTGGGAAGGGGGGGGGAAGGCAATGGGGCGCTGCCGCGATGCTTCCTGCTGCTTTAGGGGAGGGTGAGGGGGACCACAACGTGAAACAGTGGCTTAGAATAGCAGCTCCGCTAACCCGGAGCTGCTCCCCCTACCCCACAGGCTCTGGAGAACAAGAAACTGGGGCCCTTCCAGGAGATCTCAGGAGGGTTGAGTTTCCCTGTGAGGGTTTAGTGAGGAGGGATAGGGGTGTTTGAGCCCTGTGGGGTCCTGCTGTCAGCTCCAATCTGGGGTTACTTGTTCTCCCCTACCCTGCAGGCTCTGAAGGTCATGGAGAACAAGCTGGTGCCCTCCAGGAGATCTGGGGGAGTTGTGATCTAGGAGATCTAGAGGGGTTGTGTTTCCTTGTGAGGGGTTGGTAAGGTGGGATAGGGGTGTTTGAACCCTGTGAGGTCCTGCTGTCAGCTCCAGTCTGGAATTATACTGTCTCTCCCAGACCTCACAGGCTCTAGAGAACAAGAAACTGGGGCCTTACAGGACATCTAGGGGGGTTGTGATTCCCTAGGGATCCTACTGTCAGCCCCAGTCCAGGGATTTGTGCTTCTCCCAAGTACTTTTCTCTCTAAATCCACACCTTTGGCAGTGAAAAGGGAGTAGGAGGTTGTGGGGCCAGCACTTGGGGGGCTCTACCAACCCCACAGACATTCAGACTCACTGCCATTTCCGTGCCAGGGCTCTGCTGGAGTTGCTGGACTGGCAGGAGCGTCAGAGCCCATTCATCAGGCTGCTTCCCAGGGCTGTCTGTGGGGAGAGGAAATTGTTAACCACTGCTGCAGGGCTCCTCACCCTATTTATCGCTGGCCCCAGAGTGTGGAAGGAGGAGGGGGACTAGCATCTTCCTCCTATTGCACTTGGTGTGCCTCAGGTTTTCAGCTTTGGAGCCAAAGTGGGGGTTTAAATTGCCCCAGAGATGAGGAATCACTGAGTTTGGGCTTGGGGGGACATCAGCAACCAGTACAAACTGGAGTTCCCCAGCTGAGCAGGATATGGTGGCTGAGGCAGGCCAGTACCTCAGTCAGGCTGCCCTACATCTGTGGGATTTCAGTCTTCTCCTTCACTTGGGAATAGCTTGGAGCCTCCCTGACATCCTAGAACCTCCCAGCATCCCAGAGCCTCCTAGCATCGTAGAGCTTCCCAGCATCTTGGAACCCTCTGGCGTCCTAGAGCCTCTCAGCACCCCAGAGCTTCCTGGAATCCTGGAGCCTCCTGGCATCCCAGAGTCTCTCAACATCTAGAGCCTCCCAGCATCCTGGAGCCTCCTGGGGCTGCTCGTTCGATATCAGACTCTCCTCTCCTTCCTCTCTGCAGATCCATCAGGATTTATTTTTGATGTTCAGTCCAACACGGTGATGGCCCAGGGAGGAACCTTTGAGAACATGAAGGAGAAGGTAAAGGTTGCCCTCAGAGGCTGCAGCTGGCCCTGAGCCAGGGAAGAGCCAGCCAACGCTGCATCTCCACCTCCTCGTGGAGCTCAAGTCTGCTTCTGGCAGGGGACAAATCTGGGCTGGATCATCCTGGTCCAGTACAGTTCCATCAGTTACTGGTTTGGGAGAGTGGCTGAGGGGGTGGTCCACAGAGGGGCTAAAGCCCAATGACTAAACATTGCCCCCATTTCCTTCCTTCCCCTCCCCAGATCAGTGCTGTCAGGGCCATCGTCCCCAACAGGAGCAACAACGAGATCGTCCTTGTGCTGCAGCACTTCGACAACTGTGTTGACAGGACAGTCCAAGCCTTTATGGAAGGTAACCAGTTACAGGCTCCATCCACAGAGAGAGAAGGAAGGGGTTTGTTTTTAGTGGGTGTTGGTTGAGCTCTGGGGTCAGGGCAGAGATAAGAGATGATAGCTCTGGAGATAAAGGAGGTTTGACAGTGGAGCAGAGCAGCTCCCGGCGCTGTGTGCAGAGCGGGAGTGTCTCCAGCTCCCCTCACTGCTCTCTGGACTATGAACCCGGCTAGTAAACCCTCCCTCGGGGCTGGCTGCCGTTCGATAGCTTCTCTGACCCCGGTAGACACTGCTGACAGCTCCCGTCGCTTCGCAGTTCACGGCTTTCGCTGACAGCTGCCTGTGACAGCCGCTGCCCAGCCTACAGGGCTGGTACCTGACCCCAGTGCAGCCACCGTGCTTCACCTGAGTCCCCAGGACAGCCCCTGTGCTTTGACAACCTCAGAGAGAAAGGGCTTCTCCCTACTTTTTAAGCCCCAGTGCTCTCAGCAGTTCAGCAGTGGGTTCCTAACAGAGTAACGAACCCAAATCCTGGAGGACAGGGCTGATGGGGAAAGGCTGAGCGGACTAGAGGGGATTGAACTGGGGAAAAGGAGGCTGAAGGGAGCCCTTATTCCCTGCGAGGAAGGTGGTGAGAGGTGGGGGATCAGTCTCTTCTCCCCAGGATGAGAGGAAATGGCCTCCAGTTGCCCCAGGGGAGGGTGAGGTTGGTCATCGGGAGCAATCTCTTCCCTGCCAGAGTGGTCAGGGGTTGGAACAGGCTGCCCAGAGAGAGGAGGAGGGGTTCAAACACTGAGGAGCTGTGGCCGTGGGGGACAGGTGTTGGTGGACAGGATGGGGTTGGGATGCTGGTTGGACTGGATGAGCTGGGAGGTCTCTTCCAGCTCTCCTGATTCTCTGACTCTATGACCCCAGTGGCCACCAGAGCTGCATCCTCATGGCCCAGGGGTAGCCAGCCCTCAGCCCTGCCTTTTCCTTGCAGGCAACGCCAGTGAAGTGCTGAAGGAATGGACCGTCACAGGCAAAAAGAAGGTAACACAGGGCAACGGGCAGCACTCAACACCCACCTTCCCAGTCAGAGGCTTCAACCCACCCCAGTTTGAAGTGGGAGAAGCAGCTGCATGTCAGCAGAGCCGACAATCCCTGGGTTACGGAGTGGCTGCACAGCTCGGGGCAGTGGGTTTAACATAACAACCTGTCAACAGCCCCCTTGCCACCCCTTTCCCATCTCAGTCTCTCGTCAGACAGCATCACATCAACCATAAAAAACCTCCCCCTCTAGGTTCTACCCTTCCCATCCTCTCAGTCACTTCCCTTCCGCTGACCCTCTAATCCCCACATCACTCCGAGCTGGAGTAAATCATTCCCAGCCCTATTTATTGCGACGGAACTGTGGAATTCAGCGCTCGTACGGTCCCGCTGCTCCATTTTTCATCGCTAACCTTTGGAGCTGAACGGCTGAGCTCTGCGGACTGAGGGAGGGAGGAGGGAGGAAAGGAGGAGGGGGGTGTTATTCTCTGTCACCTAAGATCCTCCAGTGATTGGGGAGGGAGGCTTAACCTCCCTTCTTTTGCTCAAGACCTCTGTTAGGGGGTTAAAATGAAAAGGGGAGGGTTAAAATCAAAATGAGGGGGTTAAAATGACAAGGAGAGGGGTTGAAATCAAAAGGAGGGGGATTAAAATCAAAAGTAGAGGCATTAAAATCAAAAGGAGGAGGGGGTTAAAGGAAAAGATGGGGGGTTAAAATGAAAAGGGGGGTAAAATCAAAGGGGGAAGGAGGTTAAAATAAGAAGGAGGAGGGGTAAAATAAATAGAGGGTGGTTAAAATCAAAAGAGAGGGGGTTAAAATCAGGAGGAGAGGTTGAAGTGAAAAGGAGAGGGTTAAAATAAAAAGGGAGGTTAAAATCAGAGTGGGTGGATTGAAATCAAAAGGAGGGGGTTAAAATCAGAAGGAGGGGGGTTTAAAGGAGAAGGTTGGCAGAGGTTGGGCACTTGATATTCAAATGGCTGAGCCCAGCGAGATGGAGGGATGGGATCATCATTCAGAAAGGGCCTCTTGGAGTCCGGGAAAGCTCTGGCATCAAATGGAGAGAGGGGTGGGAGCCAAAAGAGAGGTGACCCTGCTGCTCTGAGCTGAGAAATGAGAGAGAGTCAGGTACCAGGAGGGGAATTGAGGCACCAGGATGGCAGTTGTGGTCCCAGAAGGGGCAGTTGTGGCTCCCAAACCCAGCCTCCCAGTTCCACACAGCTCCCAGTCCAGCACATCCTGAACCAGCACCATCCCAGTCCCACAGCCTCCCAGTCCTGCCCACACCGGCAAAGCCCTGGCTCTGGTCAAGGTGGGGAAGGCTCTTGGAACACCATTTGATGCCTCCTGAGGACAAACCAGTTCTGGATTGACCCCAACCTCACAAAACCAGCCCCTTCTGGGTTAAAAACCCCAAACCGGACAGTTTTAGGCGTGGGGAAGGGGGGTTCAGACACTGGGATGGACTGGCTGGGGCACTGGGGGGGTCCCCATCCCTGGGCAGGGTTTGGGGGCAGACTAGAGGTGGCACTGAGTGTGCCTGGTCTGGCTGATGAGGTGATGGGGGGCCATGGGCTGTGCTGCGTGATCCCAGAGGACTTCTCCAGCCTCAATGATTCCTGGATCCAGCTGGGATCCATCCACTTCAGCTCCTTCCAGCCCCATAAAGCCTCACCTTCTTTTTCCCTGTAGGAATTCCATTCACAATGGGATTTCTGGGGGGTTGTTGAGGTTCATGAGGTCTTTTTCTTCTTTCCCTTCATCCTTAGAACAAGAAGAAGAAACCCAAACCCAAACCCCCAGCTGATCCTAACCCTGGGAGCCACCCTGATGGCTCCAGAGCGCTGCCCCCCGATGAGGAGCAGCCAGAAAAGGCCGGGATGAACGGCTTCCACATCAATGGCTGCTCCCATGACGCTGACTCCGGGGACTCCCTCAGTGAAGGGTTGGATGCCCTCTCCATGGAGCTGGACGATGGCGATGCCACTGCTCCCCGGGGAACAGGTCAGTGTCCACCAAGGATGTGAAACAGGATGTGGCCACCAGCCCTTGGCGGAGTCCTAGGGAAGAAGGGCCCTAACAACACCGGTTCCTGTTCAATGGGGGTTGAGTGGGTCAGAGTGGCTCTCTCAGTTAAACCAGTTGAACCCCTCCTGTTTCTGTTCGGTCAGGGTTGATGGGGTCAGAGCAGCTCTCCCAGTTCCTATTTGGTTGGGGTTGAGTGGATCAGTGTTGCTCTCCCAGTTAAACCAGTTGAAACCCACCGGTTCCTGTTTGGTCAGGATCCAGAGGTCAGCGCTGCACCAGTGCTGGCAGCTCTCCCAGTTCAACACCAGTTCCTGTTCGGTCAGGGGGGTCAGTACAGCTCTCCCAGTTAAACCAGTTGAACCACCTCAGTTCCTGTTCAGTGGGGGATGAAGGAGTGAGAGCAGCTCACCCATGAACCCCCCTATTTCCAATCTGGCTGGGATCTAGGGAGTCAGTGCTGTGCTGTACTGGGCTGGCTGCTCTCCCAGTTAAACCAGTTAAACCCCCCCAGCTGGTTGGGATATCGGGGTTAATGTGGTTCTAGCAGTTAAACCAGTTGAACCCCTCTAGTTCCTATTTTTTCGGGGTTGATGCAGCTCCTCCAGGTTAAACCAGTTGAACACAAGTTCCTATTTAGTCAGGATCTAGGGGGTCAGCACAGCTCTCCCAGTTCAACCAGTTGAACCCCACACTTCCTATTTGGTGGGGGTCAGCACAACTCTCCCAGTTAAACCAGTTGAACCCCAGTTCCTGTTTATTCAGGATCTAGGGGGTCAGTGCAGCTCTCCCAGTTAAATCAGTTGAACCCCCCCAGTTCCTATTTGGTAGGGGTCGAGGGGGTGAGCCCAGCTCTCCCCAGTTAAACTAGTTGCTTTCCTACAGCGCTGCCTGACCTAGCGAAGGGCCTAGCAGGGTCTGACCCCAAACCGCTCACCCTGCAGCCCCAGAGCCCCCAGGCCCCCCGGCAGCAGCGGCCTGAGGGCAGCAGCTCCAGCCGGCCCCTCTCCCCAGCGGCCTCCTCCCTCACAGCGACAGCAGCAGCAGCAGCCCGGCTCCCGGATGGCCTCATGCCCCCCACAAACAGGAAGATGGGTAAGACCCCAAACCCCACCCTACAGACACGCATAGACCCCAAACCCTACCCTGCAGAACCAAAACTCCACCCTACAGACACACTCTGACCCAAACCCCTCCCTACAGACACGCATAGACCCCAAACCCCTCCATACAAACACACTCAGACCCCAAAACCCACTCTACATACTCACACAGACCCCAAGCCACTCCCTACAGGTAGACCCCGAATCCTACTGTACAGACACGCATAGACCCCAAATCCCTCCATACAAACACACTCAGACCCCAAAACCCACTCTACAAACACACCCAGATCCCAAGCACCCCATACAAAAATACACATTTACCCCAAAACCCACCGTACAGACCTCAAACTCCACCCTACAAACCCACCCAGACAATTCCCTCCCCTTTTGCCTCCAGTTAGGGCTCCACTCGGCCCCAAACCCCCTCCTGTTGCTGTCTGAAAATCCCAACCTGGAGAGGGAAATCAGAAGAAACCTCAGGAAAAGCCTTTCCCCCTCCCTTCCCCAATCCCCCCCAGAAACTCTCCTTTTTAACCAGGGAAGGGAAGGAAGGAGAAGTGGCTGCAACTCAGTCCCTCCGGGGAGGTTTTAGGACTGGTGATTGAGCTGATGGTGCCTCCTGGCAGGTTCCAACATTGAGAAGTCAGTGAAGGATCTGCAGCGCTGCACCGTGTCGCTGGCCCGCTACCACGTGGTCCTGAAGGAGGAGATGGAAGCCTCCATCAAGAAGATGAAGCAGGTCTTTGCGGAGCTGCAGAGCAGGTGGGTTCAACCCAACAAACCAAGTGTCTGGGGTTTGGTTTGTGGGGTTGTGGAATTATTGAGGCTGGAGAAGCTCTCTGGGATCATCCAGCCCAGCCCATCACCCCCCATTGGCCAGACCAGGGCACTCAGGGCCACCTCCAGGGATCTGGGCTCCCTCACTGCCCTGGTCAGTCCATTCCAGGGTCTGATCCCCCTTTCCATGAGGAAGGGCTTCCTAATGTCCAACCTAACCCTCCCCATAGAATCCTGCAGAGCCCTGTAGACTCCACAGAGTCCTGTAGACCCGCATAGAGCCATGAAGACCCCATAGTGCTTCCTAATGTCCAACCTAACCCTCCTGCATAGAGCCCTGTTGATCCCCATAGACCCCCCCAGAGCCCTGTAGACTCCATAGTGCTTTCTAATGTCCAACCTCTTGCACAGAGCCCTGTAGAACCCCATAGAGCCCTGTAGACCCCATAGTGCTTTTTCATGTCCAGCCTAAACCTGCATAGAGCTGTATAGACCCCCACATAGCCCTGTAGAGCCCTACAGATCGTGTAGTGCTTCCTAATGTCCAAACTAAACCTCCCCCATAGACCCCTACAGAGCCCTGTAGACTCCCATAGAACCCCTGTAGAGCCCCTAGTGCTTCTTAATAGCCAACCTAATCCTCCCCCATAGAGCCCTCTAGATCCCCAGAGAGTCACACAGAGCCCATACAGCCCTACAGACCCCCACTGAGCCTTATAGACTCCATAGAGCCCTACAGACCCCCATAGGACTTCCTAGCATCCACCCTAACCCTCCCCTGGCGGCTTCAGGCCCTGCCCTCTCATCCTGGCGCTGGTTGCCTGGAAGAAAAGCCCGACCCCTCCTGACTCCAGCCTCCCTTCAGGAAGTTGGAGAGATGGAGAAGGTCTCCCCTGAGTCTCTTCTTCTCCAGTCTGAACCCCTTCCAGCTCCCTCAGCCTCTCCCCATCAGCCTTTTTCTCCAGTCCCTTCCCTAGCCTCCCCTGGACCTCCCAGGTGGTCCCAGAGCCAAGGCTTTGCTCGGATTTGTGGAACTGGGGTGCTATGGGTTTGGAAGTGAGAAGGTCCCCCCTGAGTCTCCTTCAGGCTGAATCCCCTTGGCTCACTCAGCTTCTCCTCATAGGGCCCATGGTCTAAATCCTTTACTGGTCCAGTAACCACCTCTGTCTCCTCTCCAGGCCCTCCATCTCTTTGTTGAAGTGAGGGGCCCAGTACTGCCCCTAGTACTTGAGGGGAGTCCTCCCCAGTGCCAAGTACAGGGGGTCAATCCCATCCCCAGCCTTGCTGGCCACCCTGGTGCTGATCCAGGCCAGGATGCCCTTGTCCTTCAGGGCCACCTGGGTACCCTGCTCCACAATCCCAAGCCCCATCCTCAGTGGGTTTGAGGGGCAGCTCTTGAGGGGTGGAACTGTGGGGTGGTACCAGAGCACCCCACACCCTGGTGTTTCCCCGATGAACCTCAACCCTCGGCAGCACCAAGAGGGGTTAGCATGCAGCAGAAGGAGGGTCTCACCCCATAAAGGGATGCTGGTGCAGTAAGAGCAGCTCAGGGCACGGCAGCCTCGTGTCTTCCTACCTCAAAACCCCACAGAGCAGGGAGTGGAAGGCATCAGGGATCTCTTAAGGCTGAGCTGAGAGATGTCCCTCACCAGCGTAACAGGGTCCCTGTTCATCCAACCCAAATGTTCTGAGGGGTCTTGGGTAGACCCCCCTATCTGTGAGGCTGATAGAGTCTGATCCTGTGGGATCATCCTCCCAGCTCAGACAAACCCCACTGCTCTGGGGACCCAGATCCTCAGCAAACCCTAATCCTGGCCCTAAATTCCAACTGAGTTAAACTAAGTTAAATGACTTTTAACCTAGTCTGAGGAGACCAGGATGGGTCAAACCGCTGGGATTAGAGGTTCCCCCCTGCCCTGCTCTGCCTTTTTGGGGTCTCCGAGCTCCCAGCACCTCCCAAAGAGCCTCAAGATGAGGAGGATCAAAGCAGCCAGCCTTGAGGGCTTCAGCTTTATAGGATTTTTTATCTAACATGGGTTTTACCCACCCAGGCGGCACCACTCACTGGGAGCTCCCCAGCCCACAGTGGGGTTTTGATTCCTCCTCATATCTGTGAGGGTCAAAAAACACCCCCCTGGATACAGGGAACCATCGGGATCCTGTTGATTCTGGTTGATCCCCTGCGTCAGCACCTGGAACAGGGCCACCGGGAGCCTCCTTTGGCCAACACCGAGCCGTGGGAGCTGCCCAGCAGTGACGCTTTGGAGTCGGGAACCAGAGGAAAAGCTGCTTCACTTTCCTTTTCCCTGGAGTGACGCAGGGATTTGGGGGTGGGAACCAGTCCTGAGGTGGAAGTGACTCCTGTTATGGTGGGGTTTTATGGGGGTTTTTTTATCCAATTCCATGATCCGGAGAGGAATTAGCACCTTTTCAAATCCTACAGCTCAAGGCAGGATCGTATAGTTGAATGCTCTGGGTTTATAGGGACAGAAAACTCTGATTTAGGGAGGTTTGTTCAGCTGGACCTCCCCAATTGATCGATTATTGATGAATTTATAGGACAGCAGCTGCTCTAGCTTCTCCTTTGCAGGCAATTTGCTGCTTCGGGGTCGGGAAACCTCAGCATAGGAGCCCTGATTGCCCTTTACTTTCCTCCATATTTCACTGTCTGCTGGTAATAGGGAATCAGATAAATCCTAAATCCCACTGGGAATGGGATGGAGAGCTGGGGGTCAAGCAAAAACATCTCTCCCCGACCCTACAACTAGGGCAATGGGCTCTGTGTCAGCTCTGGGGAGCCCATGGAATCCCAGAAAACCACAAGCTGCCCCATAGCAAAACCCCAAAGAGCCCCTGTGGGGTCTCTGTGTCGCAAAGCCCCAAATCCCATGGGATTATGGTGGCTCCAAGCAGGGTGCAGCCCCAAGATCATCCCTGTTGCTCTGGAGACAATCAGGACCAAGGTGAAACCTTATTAGCGCTGTTGTGGTTGTAGGGTTGGGGCCTGGCAGAGACGATCCTGATCCCGGTGGATCCCGGTGATAAATCAACAGGAGCAGCCAAATGTCAGAGCAGCTGCTGGCAGGGAATTGCAGGATCGATCGGCTCGGGCTTTGCATTTCAGATGCTTCGGTGCTTCCCCCTCCCTCCTCCTCCTCCCCTCCTTCCTTGCTGATCCTTCTCTGGCTCCAGCTACCAGGATGAAGTCTTTGGGTTTAGAGTGATAAACCCCAGAAAGGCTGGAAGTTGATGGGGCTGGAGCTGCAGATGGGATTCAGTGGGATTTCAGCCCCTAATCCTAGCTCTCAACACCCCTATCCCAGAGGTTGAGGCACCCTGGAGCCTCCTAGTGCTTCACTCTGCCCCTAAAAAATCTCCCGATCTGGGGAAAAAGAACCTCCCTTCCCACCCCATGCTGATCCCAGAGCCAAAGTCCAGCTCAGCCTGGCTGCCCTCTCTTCCCGTTGCCAAGGTGGCTCAGACTGTTCCCGGACCAGGGTGACTGCGAACCCAGACGGCTGCCCCAAGTTCAACAGCGGCCCCAATTCCAGGGCTGGAGATGCAGGGCCGGATCCCTGCTGCCATCTGCCGGGATCTTCCTGCTCCCAGTGCACCCACTCCAGCTTCAGCTCTTTGTTTATTCCTCCTTCTTTCTTATCCTCCACTCCCTGCCCTGACCCTATAGCCTGATGGATCGGGAAGTGGCTCTGTTGGCTGAGATGGACAAAGTGAAAGCAGAAGCGAGTGAGTCTCCCACTTCCCACCCCAAAAACTTCCCCAATCCCACCACAAATCCCCTCCTATCTCACCTCCAATTCCCCTCATCCCACCCTAAAACACCCTCCATCCCAAAACAACCCCCATCCCACTCCAAATCCCCTCAACCCCTCCCAAAACACCCCATCCCACCCCAGGGTGTGAAAACTGGGCTGGGTGAACTGGTCTGGGTCAACTGGGGTTAATTGCTGTGGGCAAACTGGGATGAACTGGTGGGGGCTGACTGGGCTAGGTGAATGGAGATTAACTGGTTTAGGTGAACTGGGCTAGACTCATCCAGGCTAACTGGTCTGGGTCAACTGGGCTGGGCTGGTCTGGCCTAACTGGTCTGACTGGGTGGACAGTGGAGCTCCTGCAGGGCCGGCAGCGGAAGGCCGAGGCCCTGCGGAGGCTGACGGAGGCGGCCGCCCGGCTGTCAGAGGAGCAGCTGCTGGAGCTGCGGGCTGACATTAAGGTCAGTAGGGGGTCCCTGACCCCAACCACCCCCTCCCCTTGAGGGGCATCTCCCCCACTCCTTTCCCCCCAGTCCCTGGGGACAGTGGCTCAAGGCTCTGCGAGGCTGGTTTAATGCCCACCCCGTTGCCCTGCAGCACTTTGTGAGTGAGCGCAAGTTCGATGAAGAGCTGGGCCGCAGCGCCCGCTTCTCCTGCGACCTGGAGGGGCTCAAGAGGAGCATTGCAGCCTTTGGGCAGGGTCTGTGCCCCCAAAACCCTCTACTATGGCCCAAAACCCTTCAGCTGCCCCTTGAAACCCTTTAGCTGTGTCCTGAACCCTTGATCTGTGCCCCAAACCTTTTGTCAGCCCCAAAACCCTTTAGCTGTCCCCCAAACCCTTGATCTGTGCCCTAAAACCCTTCAGCTGTCCCCCCAAACCCTTTATGTGCCCCAAACACCATACCCACCTGCCCCAAACCCTTTCTGTCAGCCCCAAACCTCTTCACACCTGCCGCAGCCCCTTTATCTGCCACCCCAACCCCTTTATTTCAGCCCCAGACCTCCCACCCAGGATAGTTCTGGGGTCCCACCCTCCCCCCATTTTGGGGTTTCTCTCTTCCAGTTTCACACCCCAAGAACAGCTACTCCAGCCGACCCCGCTGCCCCTCTGGGGCCACCCCCAATGCCCCGCCGGCTGCCCCCAGCACAGTTGGGGCCTCTGCCCCCACTGCCAGCACCCCAACGACCACCAAGAAGCCTTCGGTCTCCTCACCCTCCTCAGGCAGCAGCAGCCACCCCCCCCAGCTTGTCCAAGAGGTGAAACTGGGATGGGGTGGGGGTGACCCCATATTGGGAGTCTCCTGGGTGACAGGGACCCCCCCCCCTTTGGTACCAGAAGGGTCTGTGTGCTGCTGAAATAGGGGTCTGCGGGGTGGGCATGGGGGGCAGAGGAGGACTAAGTGTGGGGCAGCGTTGGGCAGGTAGGGTGGGTTGTGGGGCAGCATCTCACTAGCCCCCCCACCACTCTGTTCCAGGCTCCACAGGGCAGCAGCCGGCGGCCAGGTGGGAGAGGAGGGCCCAGAACTCAGGGCCAGCGCCAGATCGGCCCCCCCAGCCGCCAACGGAGCAGCCCAGGCCAGCGGCAACCAGCACCCCCAGCCAGTAGCCCTGGGCAGAGCCAGCCTCCCCGACCCCCACCAGACCCCAAGGGGCTCCCCCAGCGGAAGCCTCGGGCCAGTCGCCAGGGTGGGGTCAGTTCTTGAGGCCAGGGTGGGGCTCCCACAGCCCAGGGGAGGTTGCCCGCAGCCCCATTTTGTGCCATTTTGGGGGTTTTTCTGTTCCCACTCCTTTACTCCTCGAAATCACTGGCCAAACTCCACAGATCACTGGTCACATCCCCCAAATTGCTGGTCAAACCCACAAATCACTGGTCAGACCCCCCAAATTGCTGGTCAAGCACCGCAGATCACAGGCCAAACCTCCTCAGATTGCTGGTCAAACCCACAAATCACTGGTCAGACCCCCCAAATTGCTGGTCAAGCGCCGCAGATCACAGGCCAAACCTCCTCAGATTGCTGGTCAAACCCACAAATCGCCAACCACTCCAAATTGCTGACCCAGCCCCTCAAATCACTGGCAAACCTTCCCCAACCCCAAGCAGCCCCATCCCTCGTGCTGGCAGCGAGGATGAGGAGCAGGGGAAGGGAAGGGGTAGAAATAGGGGTGCCCCCCCACCCCCCTCTCTGGGATTTGGGGAGCTTCTCTTTGTTTTTCTCACTTGCCCACCTTGCCCTCCTCCAGCCCTTCTGGGCCCAAACTTCAATCCCCAATAGTGGGGGCTAATCTGGGTGACTCCCTACCTTCTCCCAAATAGGAGGTGACCCCAAGAAGAAGGGGTGACCTCCCTACCCCCACAGAAAAAGGGGGGGGCACGCTGGGACCCTGGGAGCTGCCTAAATAAACCCTCTGATCCTGGCCAAGGTCTTTCTCTGCCTCCCTGATATATCCCCCACACCCCCTTGGAACCAGGAAGGAGGGGGTCTTGTGCCCCCCACCCCAGAGAATCCCCAGTTCCCCCTGCCCCACTTCCCATTCTAGGGGATCCCCAGTCTGTCCATCCCCCACCTCCCAGCCCTGGGATCCTCAGTTCCCTCCACCACGGGGACCCCCACACTGGGCTGAGGGAAACGCTTTATTGACAGGTGCCAGGTTTAGGGGTTGAGGGGCAGGAAGAGGGGTCCAGCAGCCACTGGGGAGGGATCCCCAGTGCCAAACTGGGAGCTGGGGGGGGGTGGTAGACCACAGGATCCCCCTCCCCAGTCACTGCTGGGCCAGCTTGGCTGCCTCTGCCTTGATCAGGGCAATCAGGTCCTGGTTGATGAGGAAGACGAAGCGGAGGCTGGCGATCTGTCGTGGGGTAAAGGATGAGTGAAAGGGAGTGAGGAAGGGGTCCCCCAGACCCTTGTCTCTCCCTGGGGTGGGGAAGGCAGTCTCGCACCTCCACCACAGAGTTGTTGTTGAGTTTCCATTTGTTGCCCCCCAGGACGGGGCGGCCGTCGATGAAGATGGGGCGGCGGCCCTCATTGGCAATGAAGAACTCTCCGTTGTTCTTCAGCTTGATGACTCCTGGGGGGGAAAAAACGGGTCTGGGGTCGGGGGGCAATTGCAGTCCCTCACCCCAAATCTCCCTTCCTGAGCTCCCCCTGATCTTGATTAGTGATGAAGAAATCCCCTGGGAGGGGTAAAAAAGGGGGTTGAGGGGGTAAAAAAGGGTCTGGGGGAGG
>JAOXOE010007539.1:0-24807 GCA_028565055.1 Phoeniculus purpureus
GTGGTGAGAGCCTGGAATGGGTTGCCCAGGGAGGTGGTTGAGGCCCCATCCCTGGAGGTGTTTAAGGTCGGGCTGGACGAGGTTTGGGCCAGCCTGATGTAGGGTGGGGTGTCCCTGCCCATGGCAGGGTGGTTGGAACTGGATGATCCTGTGGTCCCTTCCAGCCCTGACTGATTCTATGGTTCTGTAGTGACTTACGGTGGGGAAGGTCCTTTCATCCTAAAGCCTGTGTTGTAGGTGCTTAGAACTTCTAGAAAACGATATGGGTGTGTTCCTGTGTCTAGGTGATCCTGCTGTGGCAGGGGGTTGGACTAGATGGTCTTTCGAGGTCCCTTCCAATCCCTAATGATTCTGAGATTCTATAACTACTGTTTTGTTTATTTTTGCAAGGTTCTGCATATTGGTTATGTTCTTCCTCCTTATGCCAGAAACCAGCTGTGCTCCAGTTCTCTCTGCCAAATGAATTTCTCTAGGTTGAAAAGAATGACTCCTCAGACAAAGCTCTTCTTGCGCTTGACTCGGTGCCTTTTTCTGTGCATTACCTTTAAGTTAGATAAACTCAGAGCACGTTTTTGCCTTGAGCTATTTCTTTCTTTGCTGAATTAGACTACCTGTTAAAAAAAACTACTTTCCTTTTTATACTCATGGTTCTGTTTTGGAAGATGAGGCAAATACTTGTGTAAGAATTTGAAGGAGAATACGCGTGCACGGGACCGCGCTCGGTGCCGGTGACTCTGCGCTGTAAAAACTGCCGTCCTTTTTGGACCCGGTTGTGAATTCATTTGCAAATGGCAGTCGTTCCATACAAGCTTTGTATCGTTTCCTTAATCCTGGACTAATCCTTTGTCCTGGTGAGTGGGCTTGTGCCTGATCTCTGTCGATAAGCAGCCTGAAACCCAAGGGGACTGTAATCTGGGAGGTCAGGGTGCTCTTGGGGGAAAGTGCCATTGTCGCTCTTCAGCGATCTGTGTCCAGTATGTGAAGGCTGATGACACGACTTACAGCTTATTCCTCTGGTGTGCAGGCTTGAAAGGGCCATTCACAGCTAGCATGGGACCAAAGTAACCTTGATGATGTCTGCTCTAAGCCTTCTGTGTGTTGACTTCACAGTGGGGATCTGCAGGTGACGGGAAGCGGACATTGCCCGTACAGCACTGCCCAGAAAGCCATTGGCAAGGATAACTTCACCATGATTCCTGAAGGGGTCAATGGAATTGAGGAAAGAATGACTGTTGTCTGGGACAAGGCTGTAGTAAGTAATTATGTGCTTTGATGGGCTAAAAAGAAATCGAGTGTTGACTTCAATAATGAAAGCCAGGAGACTCTTGGCCAGTACTTAGGAGACTTTCTAATAGATTTCTAAGACTTCTCCAAGACAGACTGTTCCTCTTGCAGTCACTCTATTTCAGAAACCTTCTCCAGTTATATAAACTGAGGGCTGTGTTTTACTTTTGACACTGCAACACCATCATGGTTTATTAGACCTAGGGCTCCACAGACTCCTCAGCTTCCCAGTTGGAAGAGTGAGTGGATGCTTCTCAGAGATGCAGGATCTGGAGCACTTCATGTTGAAGTGAGCCCCATGCAAAGGTGATGAGCGGGTTGTCTGAATTTAGGAAGCGTCTCATCACGTTGGAGAAGTTGCACATGTCTCAAGTTTTATCATCGAGCCTCCATTTTCTGTCTTGCCATACACTCACAAACACTTGGAATCCACACTCTGCACTGCGCCGTGCTCGAATGCACACTGCAGACCAAGAAGTGGTGTTTATAGTGTGCTCTTGAGCACTTCTCCCACATTGTGTGCCTTGTAACTGCTTTCTTCAAGGAGCTTTATTGATGTTTGAAGCATAGAAGCAGCTTCACTATCTGCCATGTAGGAGCTAAGCAGGGGAGCCAGGAACCATTCAGTCCTGCACCACTGAATAGTGCAAATCAGCAGGCAGGAAGACTATTTATTTACTGTTCAGAAGCTTGGCATTGTCGTTCCTCCTTGAAAGACTGTCCTTGCTTGTTGCCAAGGAAGATCCCTAAGTGCTCTACAGAGAAATCAGGATTCTGGTTTGCAGAGCTACTACCCAGCCATCACTGACTGCATGTAAAGTTCACCTTCACAGGACTTTATAACTGATGTTGTGTAACTTAGATTGTTGGTTTGGTTAATACTGATAAATGGAATTAATTTGCAAGGAATTCATCTAAAAGGGTCTGAATCCCCATTTTTTATCTCATGATACTAATCTAGCTTAGTCTGTTTTATAAAGTGTTTAGGAGATTTAAATGGAGACTACTAGGACTAGCAGCAAAACACAGTTGGGCATCAGTGCACAGAAGAAGGGGCCTCACCTAACTGAGCAGTTCGGTGATAAACCATCAGCACGGAGGTTTTCCTGCCTGTGCTTTGGGATGTGGCACATCAGCATCTTTGAACCTCTCAAGTAATGTGCCTCGTCTTGATAAAACCTCTTCCGTGCAGTGCTGCCACCTCTGTCAGCTGCGTGCTTCCTGGTGTCCCCGTGCCTGGTCAGCCCTCTGAACCCTGTTCTTCTCCAACCGTTTGCTTTCAGGCCACAGGCAAGATGGATGAGAGCCAGTTTGTAGCTGTCACCAGCACCAACGCTGCCAAAATCTTTAACCTGTATCCGCGAAAAGGCCGGATTGCTGTAGGGTCGGATGCTGATGTTGTTATTTGGGACCCCGATAAGGTGAAGACTATCACAGCCAAAAGCCATAAATCGGTAAGGAGAAGGCAAACCATCAAGAAACCAGAAGTGTCACTGGTGCTTTTCGACCGCTGATTTAAGTCCCGTGAACACCAGCTGCGTGGGATATCAAGGAGTGGGGTTGACTCTGAAATGGTTGAGTGTTTCAGGCAGTCTTCCCTTGGAAGCACTGGACCAGGGAGCGTTTCCTCTCTCTCTGCGTGTACCACTGCACTAGCTTTTGTGTTCTTCTGGCAGGTCTGTCAATAGATGGGGATCAGCCGCTCTGCAGCTGAGGGTGGCAAAGCTGTGGTGTTCAGTTTAAAACCAACTTACTTTTTCTTTGCTTGTATGGAAAGCACCTGATGTTATAAATCAACAGCATTCTGAGAGAGATGATTGAATGCCTCGATAGTGCAGCTCTGCTCAGCTCCAGGGCTGTACTGCTGCTTAACTCCAAAGCTTTGCCACGTACCTCTCTGCCCTTACTGACTCAGTTTTGATTGTGACAGGTTTTATCTCATGTGTTGTGTGACTCACAGTTACCCTATTGCCCAGTGCTTTGGTCTTTTGTATTGGGGAATTCTTCTAAAAGCTTCACAGGAAACACCGTGATGTGGTTTATATTAGAAACAGCAAAAACCTTTAGAAGCTGTTTAAAAGTTGAGGTGATTCCGTTTCTAATGATCTGTCCTGGAATCTCTCTGTATTTTCAGTAATGTAATAATCACCTGTCTTTTGACAGTTATTCCTATGTAAGTTCTGACATTCCTGGTACTTTTGGGGCTTTTGCAGCCTCTTTTAAATTCCCTTTACACCCTCACAGCAGATGGGTGATGGGACCAAGTCCTCTGGATATCCATCACAGTTTTCCTTCTTATTGAGGTTATTGTACCTCTAGAGGCTTGGATAAATATGGAAAGTCCTTAAACATCGACATCAAACCTTTATGGAATGTGAGAAATGGAAAGAAAATGTCTGATCCAGGGAAGTCTGATCATAGAATCGTTAGGGATTGGAAGGGAGATCATCTAGTCCAACCCCCCTGCCACAGCAGGATCACTTCACTGGGGAAGTTATACAATCAGAATCACTCTGGGTTGGAAGGGACCACCTGATCATCCAGTTCCAACGCCCCCACCATGGGCAGGGACACTGGTCAGAGAGTCTGTAAGGTAATTCACTATCAAAATACATTGCTTTTCGTTTAGACAGAACAGTTGTACACACCTTTAGTGGCAGTTGTCTGAAACTGTGGCTGCAAACACAGATTATAAATTACCAGCTGAAAGAGCTCTTGTACTGAACTTGCAGTGAATGTATGTTGGTTCATCCTCAGGCCATTGAGTACAACATCTTTGAAGGAATGGAGTGCCATGGTGCCCCTCTCGTGGTCATAAGCCAAGGGAAGATTGTGTTTGAAGATGGAAATCTGCATGTAAATAAGGGAATGGGCCGCTTCATCCCTCGCAAACCTTTCCCTGAGTATCTTTACCAGCGTATCAAAATCAGGAATAAGGTAATGACGGATACAATGAGATCTTCTCTATAGCCCTACGCTCTTGGCACCACAGTGGCGTATGTACGTTAAATAGTATTATTATTATGCTAATAGGAGTCTAATTCAGATGGGCTACATACAGTTGGTTCAAAATGTGACCCAAAAATGGGTTCTCCTGCAAGTGTCAACTGATGTGACTGGATTAACACCACGAGCCTTCGTGGCTAGAGCGTATAATTGCCAGTTGGGCATAACTGTCTTCTGTCCGGCTGTTCTGGCTTCTGAAGGAAGGTGGAACAGTGATAGAATTTACTTTCAGTTAAAATTCAGGGAAACATGAAGCTCCTTTGGAAAGAGGGTTAGGCAGAAGGAAAAATGGAATTTTAAGTTGTTACTGAGCTTTGCTCAGCGAACAGCCGCGCTGCAGAGAAAAGAAGCCTGTAAGCCAGAGATGCTCAGTGTGTTTGACATCACTGAGTTTGCTAAGTATTACAGCTCGGAAAACGCTGCTCTTGTTTAATAGCTTGGGAAATGCCCAGGGTTAAGACTGGGTCACTTTTGTTCTGTAATTATATCAGCATTTCTCTGTTGGTAAGGAATTGTTCTGACAATAATTCAGGGTTATTTGGAAATTGCTTCTTGCCACCGAGCAAGAAATTCACTGTGTGAGGACACATAAGACAAGTCGACTGAGCCCCTTATTTTCCTAAGCTAAGCATTTATCATCCAGCCTGCGGGGATGGCAGCTGCAATAAAGTCTGCCCGGGTTGATAGGTTTTATCTTCTGTCCTTTGCTACGCAAATGCCGTCAAGCTGCGGCATACAGAAGCGCTCGGCTCCTCTCATGAGGACAGGCACTGTAAAAGCAGATGCATCTGCACAAGAGACTTGCAAAATGCCAATAGCTTACACTTCCCTTACATTCTCCACTGAAGTGTCATAGGTCTTCTCTTCACTTCACCTGCCTCTCAAGACCAGCTGTACGTGGCGGTGCTGTGCAACTTGGTGATGTGTCATATAAATACTGAAAACGCTTCTAAGACAAGGATCAGAGAGTGGTGTCTTAGGCTGGGAGTCTGCATGAAAGTGGTGGGGCTAAGTGAGCTGCATCCTGAAAGCAGGACTGAAGTTTGAGACAGACCTTTAGTGCCTTAGGATATAACTCTTTGCCTTTACATACTTGGATCTGCTAAGGACTGATATTTTCACTGTTGCAGCTCCCTCTGCTGCCTGCTGAGAGGGAGAGAAGATTCATGCCCTCTTTTCTGTTCCCACTGTCAAATGTTATTGATTGGAAATACTTAGAAAAATCCAATGGATGGGGTTTTTTACCAGGTACCACTTGAATCTGGCCGTGCATGACAAAGCAGTACAGAAAGAACATCTGCAAAGCGGTAATTGGCGTGGGGCAGCAGCACAAGTGTGTCTGTAGAGCAGGGATAGCAGCGTTAATTCCTGCCTTTATGGGTCCCTGGAAGATGGATTCATTGGTGTGATGAACAGCTGCTCCCTTCTGGGCATTAGTTTTGGCTCAGCTGTGGATCTTCCAATGTCCCTGTCACTGAAAACAAGGCAAATGCACTGCTGGGTCAAACCCTGTGAATAGTGTCCTCCCTATATAGAACTGCGATGTCTCTATCAACCTACTGGAGATACGTGTCTGAAATCACACTCTTGTAAGCCACAGATTCCTGATGAGCTTTGGATTCTGAAATGCCGTGGCTACAGGCTCCTCCTGAAAATTTGCACTGGTTTTAAAAAGCTGAAAAACGTTGTCAGTGAGGCTGCTACGATTGTCTTTTTCTCATAGTCCTTTATGGTACAGGGGTGAAACCTAGAGACCTCAAAGTGACGTCAAGGCTCAAATAACTAGTGAAAGATGGGTCCCATGCTACAGTCTAGTGTGTAACTGCTTTTCTAGTGGACAAGAAGTGGAACATTTTGTAATTTTAACTTAAAAACGGCCACCACTTTGCACTGAGCTCTACATTTGATAAATTTGAAGGGAGGAGGCAATACAGATAGGAGTGAAATGGCTGCAACTAGAGCAGTGGGGATCAGTCTTGCCACAGCCAGAGTGGGGTTCAGCAGCTGAACCTGCTTTGCTGAAACCTTCTAAATGGAGAGACAGGACGTGATGGTGACTGATGTTACTTGAAACAAAATCCTAGGTCAGATCTGTTTGTTTAATCCCATTTCTTGCTGTTGGCTTTGAAGGACGACCTAGTAAGGGTCTCATAACTTCTGTATAGATAAAAAGTGGGAGAAGGAAGTAGGCTCTAGCTCTGCTGAGAATGCACACGTGGTTTTACTTCAGCTAAAGCAGAGTACAGTTCTGTGCTCAGTGGTCCCTGCATATAGGCAGCTCTGTTGTTCAGGAGCATTATCAGAGCATTCAGTGTCTGGGTTTTTCTTCCACTCTGGATCTAGGTGGGAGGACTGCAAGGAGTCTCTAGAGGAATGTATGATGGGCCTGTGTATGAAATCCCAGCGACACCAAAATACGCAACTCCTGCGCCCTCGACTAAATCCTCCCCTGCCAAAAACCAGCCCCCACCAATCAGAAACCTCCATCAGTCCAATTTTAGCTTATCAGGTAAGTCAGCCTGACTCGTCAGAAATGTTTTAAAGCTGTGGGTATAGACTGTTGGTGATAACTTTCAGTTATGGTTGCCTATAGAAAAAGTGTGAGTGTGACAGACACTCGCCTGTGTAATTGCATGTGGATGTGTGTTTTGTGTGTTGTTTCCCTAGTAGTGTTTTTCACATAATTGTCTAATATTCAGAATATTTGCAACCTAAAATCTTCCTCTTCATGCAGCCTTGTATTTAGCTGACCTACTGCAGCAGGCTGAGGTCTGTGGTTGGTGTGACTGAGGCCCCTTGATGGTGCTGCCTACAGCTGATGGGGATACAGCCCTGGTGCAGTTCACTCTGCCTCTAGGCGTCTTCGATGCCTTTCTTTTTGCATCACAACAAACTGCTAGATGGGGAAACCTCAGCTACCCTTGTCCATGGTCAGAAAACCATGTACAGAATCTGTTCATGTGAAGGTTAGAGTATTCCTTGTCCCCTTTGCTCTTGGGGCTCAAAATACTTTCCATGGTACATGAGGAACAAACTGGAGAGTCATCCTTTGGGGCTGCTAGAAATAATTCTTGTCATTTGAAGAGAACTACAAGTATGTCAAATCCTTATCCTTCAAAAGTCCACAGCTCAGTCAGTAAATGAGGGACTCTTTATCCTGTCATGAAAGTTGCTGGATTTTCTCCCCTGTGCAAGCCAATGCAATGAGTAGATCCTGTTTTGTAGACACAATGCAAGTTCTGGAAGAAAGCCCAAGGAGACCAACTATTTTAAAACCACTTCTATTCTAGTCAGTTGGAGTATATTTTTTTCCTGTACCCCTGGAGCTATGGTAATTGTATGCAGATATGTAAGTCTGTATAAAGCAAAAAAAGTGCTTACAGATTTGACATCTAGCACCAATTACCAACAGACAGGATTTTTGTAAGCATCCAAAGCTGTGGGTTCACAGCCTGATGTTACATCTGGATATTACTAAAGCATCTGCTGTTGTCAATTCTGTAATATAAGGAGGAACTTCTCAGTGAGGGTGACAGAGCACTGGAACGGGCTGCCTAGGGGGCTTGTGGACTCTCCTTCTGTGGAGACATTTAAAACCCACCTGGATGTGTTCCTGTGCGACTTGATCCGGGTGATCCTACTCTGGAAGGGGAATTGGACTAGATGGTCTTTTGAGGTCCCTTCCAATCCCAAATGCTCTGTGATTCTGTGACATCTGAGTTGTTGGAGCTCTGCTGGACTCATAACTGATTCTGAAATCATTCCCAGCCTGTGTGTGTGCTGTTAGCATGGCTGTTGATGAAGATTCTGATGTGAGTCCGGTGTCCAACGTTTGGTAACTCATACAAAACTCCATTCCCAGCCGTGTTACCAGTGCTGTGGCTTGTCCAGTGGGGAGAGCTGACAGGATGCGGGCTTTATTATTACTTTGATTTTTCTTTGGTTTTATCATGTAATACTTCTTGGATGAGGTACTTCACTTCAAAAAGCTTTAGGAACATTTATGTACCAAGTTCCAAACACTATCCTAACAGGAAAGAAGTCAGGCTAGAAATCTCAGCAGGCACTGGGGTACATTTAACAGAACTGCTATTCAAAGCTTTTCGATCCAGAAAAGTGTTTGTGTGATGCTGCACTCTGTGATCTCAACCTTTGGGACGGTAACAAAGCACAAACCCCAGCTCCTCCTGCCGCTGCCTGCCCTTGAAGGAGCCGTTCAGTTAAATTCCTTCATATCTTTGCAGCTGTGGCTGTGGTTTATTAACTGATGCTGCCTTGAAGAAGAGCCTGGATCTGCAGCAGTTTTCATTACTCCCTAATGGTCTGTGATTCTGTGAATGTGATCTGGATCAGGCAAATGCACGTTACTGTGCTCTCATGACATTTAGCAGAACCAGAGACTGTAACGGTGTTAAAATCGATCCTGTGCTTTTATAGCAGCCTTAGATTGCTTTTAGGGAGCCGAGTGTGATTAGACAATATTCACCTGGCAGAAAGCTTTCATCATTTTGCAGCAGTTTGACGTGGGTGTGAGTTTACATCAGGTATTCTGAATTGGGGCAGGTTTGAAAAGAAAACTCTCTACATGCCTGTTTTGGGGGTTTCTTTTCTAGTTAACAGCAATATTTTCTGTCAGGGTCTAATTTGATGAGGGGAACCCAGTGTGCAGCCCACTCCTGCATGGGTTCTTCTTCAAGTCAGCAAAAAACCTATTCTCCAAGCAGGTCAGCATCAGTCTGACCCCAAACATTTAATCCTACACTTCCCATTGAAGACAACGGGAGCTACACACAGGAATGTGCCTTGAAGATGTGTTTAGCACTTCAGTCACAGGTCTGGCTCAAAGGAAACAAGCTAGTGGTGGTGTGAGGGAAGCACAGCTGGAACTAGTGAAGTCTGAGTGCTGCTGGTTTACACCTTTCCATAGCTTTGTTTCCTGATCTTCTGTTGCAGGGGCTCAGATAGATGACAATAACCCACGCCGTACTGGCCACCGCATCGTGGCACCTCCTGGTGGTCGCTCTAATATTACCAGTCTTGGCTGAAAAATGGACAGAAACACAAGGATGAAGGATCGCGGGAATGATGTCAGTTCCCTTCAATGTCTGTGTTATGGAGCCCACAGTTTTATTTGGTACTAATGGAAATAAAAACTGACATGTCTTTTTTTTTTGTATAGGAAGAGGTGATAATAGTGTGGTGTGTTTGCTTGGAACTACTTGCCTCACAATTGTGCTTTCATGCCATAGTCACCTTAAAGCATGGTGCTTCCATTGCCCCTTTAGTGACTACAGGTTTTAGCTTTGTCTCGTAACTGAATGATGGTTCCTTTGCACCCTCTCGCTGTATTAGAGTAGTTAATGCATGTTAGAGTTATTTATGCAAGTTGCGTTCTGTGAGTGAGTCCCTTTAGAACACGTTGCCAACGATTGACTAGACACAATGCCAAGATTAATGTCTACCAAAAACACTTACGAAGGAAGAAGATGGCCATCTTGAAAGTATGGAGTAGAGTAATAGAGGCAGCTTCTGTTTACCTTTAATTTATTATAATCCCAAGAAGCACTTCTCTCAGACACAGAAAATTATTGGGACAAGTAACGACAAATGGTCTCTGTAGCACCTGTCTGTTCCCACTCGGTACATTCCAAGTCTGTGTCCTTCTTGTTTCCATTTTAGACAGAGCCATAATTTATACATAGCAATGCCACTGCCACCCCTGCAGGCATTTCTCCACCTGGGCAGTAGTGCTCTCCTTCTGCATGAGATTTTTTGGTACTTAAAAGATAATCCACGTTGCTGTCGGATTTTTAAAGTTTTTTGTACAAAGTTTTCCTTTGTAATCACATGCATTTTTACTTACTCTACCGTATCAAGATCTACTAGTCGTGGTTCAATTTCTGAAGTCAAAGCTTGTGAAATAAAGGAAATTAATTGATGGGTAAGCGTCTTCCTCTGCTTTCCAGTGCTGTTGTTCAATGATTGAAAACATAGACAGGAGAAACCCAAGGCAAATTGTCTTTTAGGTTAACACCTTGTGAAAGAAGGAGCCTCCTTAGGTCACAAGGGGTGTTAAATGCATAGATGTCTGCGTACTATAGCAAGCCACGATCTGTCTTAATAGAGCTCACAGTAAAAACATACGTAGTATTGACGTTGTAGCTGCCTTGGTTTTGGTCAGATGAGAGCTAAATTAGCATCTTCCCCAAGAGCTTCATGTCTGCATCTGGTGTGCTTGCAATGGTAATCGATTACCATCGTCTTCATCTGTAGTACAGAACCAGTAGGAAGTGCTCTGGTTTCACCTAAACCGCATTTGATTGAATACGGGTTTTCTCTGCTGACTGAACCAGACTGGTGTTTCGGCATAGCAAGAACTGCAGCAAAGGTGAGGAAAATGGACTTAAATTCTCTCTGTGAGAGCAAAAAACTGCTTTCTCCTTGTCTTTCTGACTCACTCACAAACTGTGTAAAGAAACTTATTGCTTTTTACACTTATGATTGTGTTCCTGTGTTGTGGGAGGTGTGAGCTGGGGCGGACAGTGGGGTGCTACAGAATTAAAACATCTCCCCTTGACCAGGTGCTTTGCCCTTCACTGCAAAGCTGCACCGGGAAGTCTTGTAGCAGTGTGGTGTTGGTGGAATGGTTTTATCTAGGAATGATGCTTGGCCCTTAGCATCCTTTTCATGCTGCAAGAGATTGTGTTGGCACAGGGCGTGTGGGACACAGATGTTTTGGAAAGTAGCCTGCCTGAGCCTGTCATCTTTCCAGCTAGCCCAGGAATGGAACCGCTGTCCTGGAAAGCTCCATTGTGGTCAGAGAGCCTGGCAGCAGAGCTAGTCAGAATGGCCAGCTTTTCTTTTTGCTTTGGCTTGTATCTGAACCAGTGAAGAAATGCTGCAATTCAGCCTGTGTTGACCTGAGCTGATAGCTCTCACAAGAGAAAAATAAAGCTTTTCATGAACAATCCCTTCTGCTCATGATTCAAGTTAATGTTTCCTATGGCCTGGAGAGTTCTCTCGTCTCTAGGCTTGCTTGCTCACTTGCTGGTTCAGGTGGTTTATATGATAGGAAGTAAAATAATTTGCTCACTTGGTGGTTCAGGTTCTTTTATATCAAGTAAAGTAACACTAGCAGAGGAGCCCGAGGATAACCTGTCCTGGAATAACCCATCACCTAGCAGGTAAGGCAGCTGTGAAATGCCAAGTCGTCATCTCCACTGTCCCTTTCCAACTCATTTGGTATGAGACTTGAGAGAGCAACAATCCTGGTCGTCCCTCACAATAGAAATAAAGCTGGTTTGTGAAACGGTGACTAATCTGACAGTATGAAAATTTCCTTAGTGATTCCTTCTGTGTGCAAGTAGAAGTGGTTGTTCACCTCTGAGTAAAACTTCTGTTTCATCTACAAGGCTCGTCATGCTTGAGGTGACAGAAATTACCTGCATTGGCAGATTCTGCTTTTCCTCATGCTAGACATGCTAGTGAAGGTCCACTGTTGTCAACATTTATTTTGTCACAGGGAAGCATCTGAATAAATACATGTGTGGGTGTTCATCGGGCACTTCATGGTTCAGTGCTTCTGTGCAAACGAGACACTCTGTCAGGTCAGTGTAACTCCCGTGATTTCTCCAAGAAGAAATCCACCAGCGTGCAGATGATGTTCATAAGCCCCCGAAGCCTCACAGCTGCTGCCTTGCCACTGATGAGGGACCACCTGCAGAAAGCTTATGGATCCTTTGCTACACCTGATTCCTCCGCTCAATATGCAGTACTACGTGGACTTGATTTCAGTAGCATTTTTTAAGCACCGGTACCTTGCTGCATTTTCACCAGGTGAGGTGAAGGATGCCTCACCTGAACGGTTACTGTGATGTACTCTCAGAGAGATGCAGATTTAAGCAAAGCAAGGTAAGTGGCACTTCTTTTGCCCCCTGAAGGCCTATTTCATACCAGTGTTCCTGCCCCTTACCACGAACCTGTCCTTAAAAAAATCTGTGTTTACTGTTAAGAAACAAAATGTGGATTAGTGATCCTGAATACGTGTCCAGAGTAGGATGTCGATGGAGTTTTATCCTTGGTAGGAGAACCAAGCTGGGAAACGTTCAGTTTGTGAACTTGTGATGGCATGCTGCTGATAACTACAAGGAAGAAAGCAGTGTAAGAGCTTGTATGCTTTTTGAATCATCCAGCTTCAAAAAATGACCTTTTAATACCAAGTGTAGCCTTAAGGATGTAAAGCTGGCCCTTCCCTATGGCTAGCTGCAGATCCTTCAATCTCTGTAACCAGTTGACAACTATCTTTGTCAATCAAGTGATGTGAAGAGAAGGCTGGATCCATGGATTGGTTCTGGATTGATGGTGTGGGCCAGTTTGTCTTGTGTCAGTTTGTCTGCTACTAGAGCAATGCAGTTACATGTTTGCAGCCTCAGCTAGTTTGCAGATGACAGCAAATTCAGTCAGCACGTTGCTCGCCCTGAGGGCAGGAAAGGTCTCTGCAGAGGAACCTGGACAGGCTGAGGTCAAGTGTATTCAGTTTAACAGGACCAAGTGCCAGGGCCTATGCTTCAGTAGCAACAACTCTATGCAGCACTATAGGCTTGGGCAAGAGTGGCTGGAGACTTGCTCAGTGGAAAATGACCTGCGGGTCTTGATTGACAGCTGGCTGAACATGAGCCAGCAGTGTGCCCAGCAGATGCCCAACAGCATCCTGGCCTGTATCGAAATGGTGTGGCCAGCAGTACTGCAGAAGTGATTGTCCTCCTGTACTTGGCACTGGTGAGGCTTCACCTTGAATATTGTGTTCAGTTTGAAGTGCTGAGAACTGAGGTTGACACAAGGATGATTCCTTTTTTCTGATGAGAAACTGCAAATGCCCAGATTCTCACGGAGGAGTGTGGAGAAAAATACTTCCCTGGCTCTTTTCCCAGAATTAAGCAACCTTGAGAAAGAGACACTGGATTGGGTAACAACAGGTGCCTGCTTCGGGAGGGAGGTTGTTGATGCAGCACCACAGTGTAAAAGTGAGATTGCTTGCAGAGACCCCCAAGGGAGACAGAGTCTGTGCTGTCTCTCTGTGGGACTCTCCTTCTCCCTCTCTGCTTTTGGACAGCCTGCTGGAGACAGAATGAACCAAACTCAGACAATGAACTGGATTTAAGTTTAATGGACATTCTTTATGATAGGTCTGGGTAGATTTTTCTGCTGTTATGGACTTTCTCACTGCCTTTGGGTTTTCTGTTGGGATGCTTTTGGTCAGAAGTATTCTTTATTTTGATGGTGATGGGTTACATGATCTTACCCTTACACTATGTAAAGACCAACAATAAACTCTGCTTTCTGCTGATGGCCATGCTCCTTCGACTAGGTTACAGAATTGTCAAAACAGCACCTCAAAACAAGGAGGACTTTGACGTGCTGGAGTGTGTCCAAAGGACAACAAGGCTAGTGAAGAGCCTGGAGGACAGGTCTTATGAGGAGGAGCTGAGGGAACTGTGGTGTTTAGTCTGGAGAAAAGAAGGCTGAGAGTAGATCTTATTACTCTCTACAACCTATTACCTGAAAGGAGACTGGAGTGAGGCGGCAATTTGTCTTTTCTCCCAAGTCACTAACAATAGAACAAGAGGAAATTGCATTGAGTTGTGTCAGGAGATGTTTAGATTGGTTATTAGGAAAAATGTCTTCACTGAAAGAGTGGTCAAGCATTGGAACAGGCTGCCCAGGGAAGTGGTTGTCCCTGGAAGTGTTCAAAAAACACATAGATATGGCACTTGGAAACATGGTTTAGTGGTGGGCATGGTGGTGGTGGGTTGATGGTTGGACTTGATGATATTGGATGTCTCTTCCAACCTTAACAATGTTGTGATTCCGTGAATTTTAGTGTTTGTAGCAAAGGCAGTCACTTATGATGGTAAGATGGTGCCAAAACTGACATCTGTCCCAGCCATTAAATGTTTCTTAGCTTCATGCTTAAGAACTAAAAGCTGACAAGGTTGTAGGACCATCTACTCAAGAGTTCCAGCAGCCAACACAATAAGCTTAATAGAGGCCAGAAGAAAAGAGAAAACATATAATGCTAGTATTCCTCTGTGTGTTTCCCTCATTTCCAGAGCCTTGCAATTTCTTCACAAGCAGCATCATTTTTGTACTTTGTAGAGGTAAGTGAATTTTTCTGCCACAAATTTGCCAAGGCACTTTTAAACCCAGGTAAAATCTTGGTATTTATGACTTCCTGGAGGAAGGAGTTTGTCAGCCTAGTGCACATGGACAAAGTTTCCAGCTAGTTTATTTGGCATCAGCTAATTTTTGCCATTTAGACCTGCCAGTGATCTAAAGAGTTGAAGATCGTCATGATTGTGGTGAACTTTACACAAGCTTTCTTTGGGTATCATGTAACTCAGTAAGTATTTGTCGTGATACACACTGGATGAGTTCCTGTGTGACTTAGTCTAGGTGATCCTGCTGATTGCAGGCGGATTGGACTAGATGATCTTTTGAGGTCACTTCCAATCCATTATGATTCTATACGGATAAAGTAGTTAGGTCTGTGCTCCACTCCCTGACTGAACAGTTTCCAGCACAGTACTTGCAAGGCTACCTTCAAATACATAGTTTTTTATATATATTGCTTTAAAAAGCTTTAGGCTTAACAGATTCTGACATGACTACATCAGTGACTACAATACTGTTTCTGAAAGTCTTCAGCTGACAGGTTTTAGACCCTTGTCCCCTCTCCTGATGCTCCAAATTTTTTGGTAATGCATCAGTAGGAAGGAATATAAGAACAAGAGAAAGATTTATGTTGGAAGATGTGTCATCTGGAGTCCAGCCTTCTCAAAGCAGAGCTGACTTCAAAGTCAGGAGATGGAAGGGAGGTCTTCACTATCAGGATACAGATTACTGTATTACTGTACATACTGTATTACTATACATAGATTACTATGGTTAAAGTAAACATAAAGCAACATAAAGCTATGCAACATAAAGCACATGATAATACAGCGCCAGGGGAGGTTTAGGCTGGATAGCAGCAAAGATTTCTTTACCACAAAGGTTGTCAGGCACTCAACAGGTTGCTCAGGGAATTGGTTGAGTCGCAATTCCCACAGGTATTTAAAAGACATGTAGATGTAGTGCTTAGGGTCATGGTTTAGGGGTGGACTTGACAATTTTAAAAGACTTTTCCAACCTAAATGACTCCATGATTCTACAACATAATGTAAAAGTTGAACAATGCTTAACTGGAGAGTAACTTTTGTGAGCTTAGCTCAGTGTATTCGATGCCTGTTTCTTGGCGTAATGGAACTGTCTTGTTCATACCTGCAAGTGCAGTGCTATCCATGAAAACTACACAGGGATTTAAATAGGACAGTGCATCCTTGGAGTAACCCAAGAAGCCCAAGAAGTCAGCATCAGAGGCAAGAGTAGCAGGCGATTTGTCAGGAAGCTGATGTGACTGTGGAAGCAGAAAACAAATGCCTCTTTGAAGAAACTCCAGCCTAGGGATTCTGGGCCAGTGGAGGGTGACAGATGTGTGCCCACACTTGCAGCTAGGCTGGACTGGCTGGGGTCCCTCCCTGACTTCTTTCCGGGCTCCCTGCCATCACCTCCAATAGCAAGGGGATGAAAACCCTTCTGTGCCCAGGAGAGGGCACTGCTGCCCTGCTTTTGGATCATCTGACCCTTTCCACGTTTTGAAAAGGAAGGAAAAAGCCATTTCAGCCCTGGCCAGCCAAAGGAGTCACCGTGCATAGAGGAGATGCACTCAGGTCATCAGAGACCCAGCTCTGGTAATTAAAGACCTGGGTCAGGTGATTAGAGACCCTGTTTGGATTATTATGCCGAGTCCTCACTGTGACAGGAGCTGCTGCTGTGCTTTGTGATTTAAAACATCATCGACTAACATTTAAAGCTTCCTCCTTGCCATCTCTACAGAGCACACTGCAGAACTCAGGTGCTCAGAGGTAAATACACGAGCTGCAGCTGGTTTAAAGAGCACAACCATGGGAAAGCAGAGAGCCCAGGTACTGAAATATTAGAACCAAATACTCAAAGTGGTACAATTCAGAAAATAAAATCCTTACAACCATCAAAGTGAACATTAACCATTTCACATTAGTGTGTAACGTGCCTGGTAAAGTCATCTGTGCGGCAGCACTTGTGTCTGAGAAATGTGCAGAACTGATGTAGCCTTTCCCTTTGGGCACCAAAGGACAACCTTTTTGTTAGCAAAACTTATGTTTATTTTTAAAAGGCATTCAACTTCCATTTAGGAAAGCTCAAAGGTGGCTTAAGTGGGAAAATTCATTACACAATGCAGGTGCTCTCTACAGCCAGTATGGATGAGCCGCTTTGCATAACAAGAATTACCATAGGAGACATGATGAGCCTAACAAATTATAGAATCATAGAATCATTAGGGATTGGAAGGGACCCTGAAAGATCATCTAGTCCAATCCCCCTGCCACAGCAGCATCACTTCACTGGAGAAGTTATAGAATCACACATAACAGAATATTTAAGGAAGAAGACTAGAAATGGAATTACAAAGCACTAAAGACTAAGCCTGTTTTGTATAACTCTTCCTGAAGGTAATAACTTTAAACCTGAGACAAAGGCAGAGAAATGCATTTATAAAAAATCTTTTTACAAAGGTTCAAAAGCTTACACAGCCTTGGAGGCACTAACATAACAAAGCAGAAATTCTGACACACCAATACCACCTGAAGTCTGGTTATGTTTTCCCCACATTTCTATCTATTTTTTGATAGTCCAAAGCAACAACCACAATAAATACTAAGACCCAATCTGCCACATTTGAGGCTCAAAAGCAAATGGCACATCACTGTTGTAATGAAACCTTACTGAGATACGCTGACTTGGGCTGATCAGGTCTGTTCTACAAGCTTGCTTTCCTCAAGTATATGACTGAACTAAATCTCCCTTCCACATCCCCCAAGCAATCTGGATGAGCTTATATTAAATACCTCCTCATCCCTCCTGACCAAAATCAAGTGTGAATGTTTCATTACCAGCTAAAGGAAGTTGGGATTGCTTCTTGGTCTGTAGCTAAAGAAGATTTCTCGGTTATTATTGATGGTCTTCATTGTTCCTCAGTAAAGCAGCTCAGTATTTATACCTGCTGAGATTCCCCAGAAGAATGCTTTGGCACTCTGTGTTCAGACAGCTCATATAAATACTTTTACTACCTGTTGCCTCTCTTTTTTAGCATTTTTGAGTTTTTCTTGGGTTCAGTTTCCCCTTCATGTGGGCTATGTAATCCCTCTCTGAAAGAAATAAGAACAAAACCAAAACGTAGATGAAATTTCTAAAGTGTTAAATTCTCTCTTAAACACAGTTAGTTTTGGTAAGAGAAGAAAGGCACTTGCTGTAAAACTTCCACACTTGCGGTTTCAGCTGCCTCAGTTGAGCCTGCCAAAACAGAGTTGCATAAAGATAAATGTTCCTTTGTTGGGTCCCTGGTCCCTATACATGTACCCCTTGTTGGCTGTGGGAAAGGAGTGTGTGAAAAGGGCTGATGCCATCAGGGAAAGGAGCCATCTCCTGAAGTCAGTCCCAGGCTGAGGTCACTCAGGGGATAAATACTTTTCCTTAAAGGCCTGTGGCTCCTGAAAACTAACTGTTTGCTTTGCCTGTCAACAGGATTTTCTCTGCTCAATATATCAAGCCCCAGAGACCAGCTGGATGGTTTGATCTGCCTGTAGTAATCAGCTGGCATCTTTCAGGTTCGTAGCCATTTCTTCTCCTCTAGTTAGCACCCCACTATAAGCAAACTGAAACATCTATCAAGAAAATAATTGTTAGAGCTGCTACCCCCATCAGCCAAAGACTGGCACTTGCCTTTGTTCCCAAAATAAAGATAGAAGTTGAAAGCGTAAATGCCACAGACCATATTTTGGTTGCTACATGTTAGCCTAGTTCCATTGGATTCACTTGTCTCTGCTGATTTATGCTGTCTGTGACTCAAGCTTTTAAATACTTAGTTAAAAGAAATTTGGGAACTATATTTCTCATTTCTCTACCTAAACCCAAAATTATTTATAAAATGCACAGCAGCACAGACAAGCAAAGACAGATGTTCTTCCTAACTCTGACAAAAAGATGATGAAGTACGTGTGAGAAGTAACCGTTAAGGAAGAAGCTCAGCTAGTGTAGGCATGTTGGGTTTCACTGACCTATCTGCTTATGAAGTAGACTTTGTACCACTTGTTTTTCACATACCATTTTTTTAAGCCTCTACTGTACCTGCATAAGCCAGAATTCGGTCCAGGGGACTCTTGAATATTTCCATGAGATTCATCTTTGCCTACTGATTCCGGTGACTGAAAGGTTTTTGTTTTCGAATTAGATTTTTTCCCTGAATTGCCAAATGCATGTGAATTAAAAAAAAATATATCAGATATAGTAGAGCTACTTGTATAGTGAAAAAAGCAACAACATAAACCCTTAACACTTATACAGACAGGTTATTATTCCAAGGAAAAATTCCACTTTACATTAGGATACAGTTCTTTTGCTACTGGTTACCAGTCGTACCACAGAGCAGACCCTGAACTGTCACACGTGCTAAACATTGAAGTGAGTTTCCATGAGATGCAACAGTTGAAACTCTATTGTATATTGTCTTTAACAAGGAACTGAAAAGGACATTTTAGTACCAGCAAACAGATGAAAAGCCAATTCATAACTTTATATAATTTGAACCAGAACCATCTAACTCACTGTTTTCAGGGCCCTGAGCTAAGCTTCCACATACATCCCTTAGGGTCACATTGCCAAGGCAAACAGCTCTGCATGCTTGAGAAATAACTGACTGGGGAGATACAATTCAAAACTATCCCTCTGAGTGAGCTGCTTTTGCTTTTCAGGACCCCTTCTTGCTTTTCAGGACCCCTTCTTGCTTTTCAGCACCTTTCAGATGCAACAACAAATGTCTCATTCTGATACTGACAGAAGGATTGCATGGCTCAAAGGATGAGATGTGGCATGCTCTGTCTCAAACGTGGATCAAGAATCTCAACTGCTGTTCTGACAATTTGTCCCCAAGCATCTTCTGACTAATGAATTCGTCCAATTTGTTAAAACTGCAGTAAATTCATGTAATTATTTTAAGTGTCCTCATTCAGTAAGACTTTACTTTCTGAGCATGTGTGTAGGAAGGCGATTCTTCCATGCTACCAGGAGAATGAAACCTGGGGGATTCAGGTCTGCTCTTCTCCCAAGCACTTAAGTGACTGAGGTAGACAGAGTAACTTTTAAAGAACATGATAAAAACATGAACAATAATTTTAGATTGAGCAAAGCAAAGCCTTACGTCAGAGGACGCATGCTATCGTACCAACCTGCTGTCTTGATCCTTTTCGAAGGCTGCTTCTTCACAGTCACTGGAACTCGGGCCAGTGCAGCCAATTCACTTACAAAGTCTTGCTCTGCTTCCTGCACACAAGGATAAACCACAAGGCAGTAACACAGCCTGATCATCGGTTACGTTAGTCTGTATGTGGCACAACAACAAAAGGCATATGTCACCGCAGAAACACAGGAAACAACGTGGCTAGCATCAGGGAAGTGTTTCACTAGAAGACCGTAGTGAGCCTTAGCACTGAGTTCAACCAGCACAGAAAGAGATCTTATAACTTCTGGTTTTGTCATGGACTGCTTCACATCTATGACTTATTTCACCCTGATTTACCTTTAGCTGATTCTCCAGCTCAGTTTCGAGGTGATGCAATCCTAGTAGTTTCTGCTTCAGAGACTCCAGACGAATTTGCTGCTGTAGCTCAAACTGAGTCAAAACCTTCTTTTGCTGCAGCACCATCCTGGTCAAGAGGAATTTTAAAATACCAATGTTGTTCAGCTCAAGGGAGAAACACTATGATGGTAAGGTGTAGAAGAGTTTGCAGGGAAAAGGCTCAGTAACACTATCAGCCCATCAAGCTTCTACTGGGACAAAAACTTTTGCAGAAGGTTTTTAGATAGATTTACTTAATAACCTTGGCTCTCCATGGCTCTCCAAGCTCCTTTCAGAGACAGGGATTGCAGCAAAAGTTTGGGTTGTCCGTGCCTGGACTTCGGGAGCTGTAGTTCAGCTCTAGTGTTGAACTCTGCTTGCAAAACCGTTTTGTATTTCTAAACTCAGCTTTACCATCTGCTTGCCAGGGCTGTTAGAAGAGGTGTGAGGACAAGGGATTACGAATTAGGCACTTCATTCAGGGCTCTTTAGAATCAGACAGAGACTGAGGCAGAAACACGGTAATTCCCAACCTGGCAGTTGTGAGAACTGACAACTATATTCTTTGCTTGTTCTATTTTGCTGGTTAAAGATTAATTCAACACAGTCAAACCTGAATGGCACAACTTGGCTGAATTTGTATTTCTTCTGTTCCCTTGCCTGATCTACCTTGAAGCTATCAATTACTCATCACATCCCTCAGGGAAGGAGAGAAGACAAGCTGTTTCTGACATCTACACATAATGGGGGTGATATTGTGACGGTCATTGCTTACTGAAAGTTAGGTTTCAAAGTTTGCTTTTTGAACTCATAACCTTCGTACCCAAGGGCAAAAGGAAATAGAAAAATGTATGTTGGGTTAGAGAAGCTAATGGAAATTCTGTCCTCAATCTACACAAGACTGGGATGTGATTGTAAAATAAATCATAATGACAATACAAAAATTAGTTTGATTACTAATGGTTGTAAGACCAGCGTAGATGCTGAACACATTCCCCAATACTTGCAGGCAGATAATTAAAGGAGAAAAAAACCTGAGACAACAGCTAGCAGTGAATTTATATGTCAGAATAAGTGATAAATTTGATAGTGAATACTAACAAGTCTGTTACAAAGACCTTTATTACATTGATCCACTTCTGTACTAATTCACACGAGCATGAAAAATAGTGGGAGATGACTTCTTTCCACTCACAAGTAACACTATGTCTATACGAAGAATTACCCTCTTTACAATACCAAAAGTGCAGATGCCATATTGTTCTGAATAATAAACCAAAAGTACACAGAATTATTACAAAAACGTATCAAGTGCATGCCAAATCATGTCGCTTTTTATGACAACTTACTTCTTTCGAGTGACAATGCTTTTTGTCTGACCTCGTTCATCAAAGCAGTAATGAATTAAATATTATTTTGGTATAATTAACAGCATTTCATACTAAATGTAGTGCGAGCAATCATGATTCTCCGAGATATTAACTGGAACCTCCTTGCCATTTTGAGTATTACTTACGCTTCAAGTATTGCCTTTTCATTGCGGTATATGTTCACTCAGCAGCAAACTGACAAGCACGTTGGGTTCAAAGCAGAAAAGATGGTAGGTAATGAATCAGACAGCATCAGTGTCCATCCTGCATTTATTTTAAATTTATTTTAAAATTTGTCATATGTTTTGACACTGTTTTTCATTGTCTCTTTGAAAAGCCTGGGTACAGTTATTCAGTCTGCAATTAGTGCCAGTAAAAAGTTTTATTTAATACTAGAGTTACTGAATAGTAGGTGTGATTTGGCAACAGGTATTTCTTCTCCATCAAAGACAAACAGAAGCAGCATTTATTCAGGTAGACATGTGTGTAGACCTGCAAATGCTCAAAACATGTAAATAGCCAGTGGTGGGTGCTGCCTGCTCTTACCTTTGATGGACTGTGGATGGTAAGTCCAGAAGGCCTTTATTCTGTTTTTCATTCAATGCCAGTTCATTCTCTTGTTTCTTCCTAAGTCTGTTCCTTTCACTTCTTTCTGCTGAAATAATGTCTTTGTAAAATTCTTCAGCTCACAGTTCAAACCCTGAATTGTGGCAGCTTTGCAATGTATTTTTGCATCAGCCCAAATTAATCCCTGTTCTAGGTAGTTATCTCAAAGTTACTGCTCCTTATAGGTATCAAGCACTTCTTACACACGCTTGCTCTCTGTCCCTGTGATCTGCTGCACTCAGGATAGTTTGTTCACCACTTAGCTGTGATGGTCATGTCACTGAACTTCTATTCTTACCTACTTCTCCTGCTAGGCTAATTAACATGGAATGCAAAGCAGAAATTCTACGAAAAGACTTTGATACCTTAAGCATGAACTTAATACCTAAATGGAAATTAAAATATAAAGAAAACCTCCATTCAGAGGTCACTTAGTCCTGGGAAAGCCTAATTTCACTGATGTTTAACGGCAAAGTGTTCAGGTGTTCTTGTGTTTGCCTGCTGACTCACAGTTTCCTCGCACAATCAAGTGCAAGTGGGTACGTAACAGATTAGGGCATAGAACATTCATTTGGGGGGGCAGTCAACCTTTTCTGAATGTTTGGAGAGGGTGATGGTACCTCTCCTACCAACTGCACCATCATGTAGCAGTCAGTGTCTGTACTTTAGGCTGGGCTGGACTGGCTTGGCAAAAGGAGGTACTCTCCACCTCCTTTCCTGTGGCTGTGCCTGACAGACCTACCACCTTATCTCTGGATCTCAGTTTGAGTGGATGTGCCTGCTCCTCTTCAGAAAGTCTCTTCTGTGGTTAAAGAATCTTTTCTATTTAAAATAACTATTTTTAGGGAAAAAAGTCCATTGCATGTGTTTCAACTATGTCGTTTCTGATGCTATTGCCAATTTGCTAAACTGCTAATGTCATATAATGCCAACAGCCTTCATGCAGGGGAAGAGAAAGTGTTTACAAAAGAAATCAATAATAATCACAGCTTCTCCTGTCTCGAGGGAACCGAGCAATTAAAAATAATTCCAGGAGAAAATGCCTGTATTTATGTGAGACCCCACAGCTCATAAACCTCTCCAGCAGTTTCACGCCTTGTGGAAGGGTCGTGATTAACAGCTAAGAAACAATACAGTGGCTCACAGGGTGTTCCAGGATAAGCCCAAACTCCTGGCTTTTTGATGTCTCCTCTAATTCATTTCCTCAACTTCAGAGACAACAATTCACAGAGCTAATAAAAAAAAAAGAATGAATACAAGAAACCACTCTCTTCTCAGAGGAAGCAGTCTGCCAAATAAGTTTACAGTTTCTAACATGGGAGTAGGGATTGCAAACTCAGATCTTCCACCTTCTAGGAAAAAGATTCAGCTTGTAGGGGCCTGTCATATGGCCCCTTGCTCTCCCTGTAAGTATTTGATTTGCATCTATTAATATGCAAAGATGACTCGCATGTATGGTAGATGTTTGCTGTACAACTAATATTTGCAAAAATCTTTGCCTTCTAAATTCTTCTGCTTCGTGTTTAGAGCAGCAGCAGATCAACCACTGATGGCTGTGACTAAGATGTTACTTATCTCTGATCTAAGCAGGTTCACTGTGGTCTAGAACACTGGGTCATCAATCTGTGTGTCTGTACCAAGCCTCAAAAAATTGGTTCTGTGTCTAATAATTAAGTCCCACCACTTCTCTCCTTCAAAGATGGAAATGGACCTACATTTGTTTCGCACTGTAGTTTACTATAACACATTTCTGTTATCTTAAAAAGCAGTGCTTACAGTGGTAAGAAAATTCCCTGTTAAAAAATCAGAATTATTTTATAGTTGTCAGCATCATACGCACCTTGTAAGCACCTCATTTGTTGAAGCTTTCTGTCTTCGTAGCCTTCTGTGATTTTTCCTAATTGCTGATAGTAGTTTTGCACCAATCTGTTGATATTATTGCTGGTTCCGTACACACTTTCCACAGCAGCTTCCACCAGCCTCTCCTGTGTTATAGAGTACAAGCCAAAATTAATTTTCTAAGTAAAAAAATGGAAGAGTTTTGTTCTTTCTAAAACTGAAAAACCTGACTTTCTGTATTCATACAGAATGGTGAATTTTGTTGTTTAAACTAGGGCAGACAGAGACACTGGAAAGCAGGTATTTCTCTTCATCCACGGAACACTTCAGCATCAAAAATTATAGTAAAATCTTTCTAATGTGCCTCATTTCCAACTGGGAAGGAGCTATTCCCTTATCACAGAATCACAGAACACAGAATCAGAACATTAGGGTTTGGAAGGGACCTTGAAAGATCATCTAATCCAATCCCCCTGCCACAGCAGGATCACCTAGATCAAGTCACACAGGAACGTATCCAGGCAGGTTTTAAACGTCTCCAGAGAAGGAGACTCCACAGAGCCCCTGGGCAGCCCATTCCAGTGCTCTGTCACCCGCACTGGGAAGTTCCTTCTCACATTTATGTGGACCTTCCTATGTTCCAGCTTACACCTTTTGCCCCTTGTCCTATCATTGGATGACACTGAGAAGAGTCTGGTTCCATCCTCCTGACACCCACCCTTCACATATTTATAAACATTAATCAGGTCACCCCTCAGTCTCCTTCAAGCTAAAGAGGCCCAGCTCCCTCAGCCTTTCCTCACAAGGGAGGTGTTCTACTTCCTTCATCATCTTCGTTGCTCTGAGCTGGACTCTCTCCAGCAGCTCCGTGTCTCTCTTGAACTGCGGGGCCCAGAACTGGACACAATACTCCAGATGTGGTCTCACTAGGGCAGAGTAGAGGGGGAGAAG
>JAOXOE010007560.1:0-24806 GCA_028565055.1 Phoeniculus purpureus
AGTGCTCCGTCACCCTCACTGTGAAGAAGTTCCTTCTTAGGTTGATGTGGAACCTTCTGTGTTCCAGCTTACAACCACTGCCCCTCATCCTATCACTACATGATAGTAGTATCCTGACAGTTCCATCCTCCCGACACCCACCCCTCAAATATTTGTAAACATTTATTAACCACAACAAATCAACACGGTAATTTCTTTTTACTAAACCATAGAAAAATTGTTCTAATTATTGCTCTAATTTTTTAGTCATTTACATAATTAGAAACAGTTATACCCACCCTTATTAAAAATGCCTGTCACCTGAATATTAGTGTTTCTAACAAGACACAAGCAGTAAGTGGTACTAAAGGGTAACAGGCAGCAGCAAGTGCTGCTTTAAAATGCGTCACTGGCCACGTCACTGATTTTTTGCCCCCTCTGATCCCTATAAAAAAATTCAACATTGTTCTCATGCTTCAGCTGACTTCCCCCAGAGTTCACGTCTAAAAGCAACATGCTTAGTATGAATTTGTTTAAATTAAACTGACAAAGCTCTCGCTGGAACTTGGAGGAATTACATCTATTGTTACTAGTGAAATACACGAAAGAGTAATTATTTAAGCAGCCTGCTTTCTCAACGGTTTCAGCTGTAATATCTGCCTTCAGAAGAAGAGGATTAAGTAGGTTTTAGCTTAGATGTGACAAAGCATAACCTTGCTGGCTGCTTATATGAGCTAGTGTGAGCTTACAGTCGTCTGAGCGACGGCCACTGAGAACCATAACCCTTCATGGACTAGTCCCTGGCTTCTCTTCCTTGACTTGATCAGTCCCATACTCCTTAGGTCAGCAAAACACTTGCACCACACTCTGTAAATTTTAGCTCTCATGTGTTTAAAAGGATGAAAACACCCATCTCCTACGCTATTTATTGTATGTTTGTTCATCGAGGTGTTGGTGGTCTGTTGATTATGTAAGTTGGTCATTGAAGTGTGGATAGAATGAGGACAATATTTTAACACTCTTCCTGAATCCCATGTTAGTCGCTCACCGTTGCTTCCTTCAGACCTCAGATTATTACTGCAAAAACACCCCTAAACAGACATGAATTAAAATGGAGAAAGAGGCAATAGTAGGGAATCTAATGAACCCTGTCATTATTTATACAAACACGTGCGGCTGGAGGTGCATGCAGAGGTGCGTGCACGCACCCCAGTGATGCATCACATTCCTGTGGGGACTCCGGGAGAAGCAGCCTTGGCTTGTTTCAGCATCCTTGGGCAAAGTAATATCATAACTGCTAATATTGTATTTTGAGAGACAGCTTTTAGGGAAAGAGCCGCGGCACGTGCTCCACTCAGGACATCGTGTTTGCAGTTGGCATCTTGTAGGCTCCGTTCTGATAAAGACCAAATCTCATGCAGAAAAGCTTTTGACAGATTTTTGTCATAATAGATGAAAGGTGCTAATCACATCCCTGCTAATGCCTCATCATGCTGGAAATCAGCAGAAGGACAGAAAATATCTTTCCAATCCCTGAAAGGGGCTTGTCTGAAGGCTGGGGAAGACTGTTCCCAAGGGCAGGGAATGATAGGACCAGGGACCATGGTTTTAAGCTGGAAAAGGGTACCTTTAGCTTAGACATCAGGAAAAAGTTCTTTAATCTGAGGGTAGTGGATCCCTGGAACAGGCTACCTAGAGAGGTGGTGGAGGACCCGTCCCTGGAGGCATTCAAAGTTAGGCTGGATGGTGCTCTGGGCAATCTGGTCTGGTGAGTGATGTCCGTGCTTGTTATAGGGGGGTTGGACTACATGACCTTTGGAGGTCCCTTGCAAGTCTATGATTCTAGATAATTTTGGATCAAGAACCAACTTGAGCAGAAATTGCTCCCATTAGCAGGACTCTTTTTGCCAGTTAAAACCTTCTTATGCAGCATGATAATCACGTGAGTCAGAAGGCTGATCTACTACAGGACCATGAAAGACACACAGGAGACGTGAGAAGTGTATGGGATCTTGCAGGATCCACCACCACAGGAGTGGTTGAATCATAGAATCATTGAGTCATTCAGATTGCAAAAGACCCTTGAGACCATCAAGCCCAACCCTACTCTACCAAGGTCACCGCTAGACCAGATCTCTAAGCACCACATCTAAACTATCTTTGAACCCATCCAGGGATGGTGACTCAACCCTCTCCCTGAGCAGCCTTTTCCAAGGCCTGACTACACTTTCTATAAAAAACTTTTCCCTAATGTCCAGCCTTTCCAGGTGCAGCTTGAGGCCATAGGGCTGCTCAGACCTTAGTGAGCCAGTGTGTCCAAATATTCCCTACTGCTTTGTACTCCCTGTAGTATATCTGAACTTCTTCAGTGTGGTGAGGAGGAGGAGGTGTGTTTTCAGGTATTCCCAAGGAGACACTTACAGCACTAATTTGGTAGGACCCCTTGCAGCTTCCAAAGATAATGATGCCAAAAACTGGAGACAGCACCAAGCTCCACAAGGAAGAGAAACCCTCCAGCATAGAAATCAGTCCCTGCTGACAATAAAGATGGGAAGAGACAAATTATAGCCTGACAGGGAATGGCACAAACGAGATCAGGATATGATGATGTCTGGCTTTTTTTTTCTTGCATAATGAGTTTCCTTCCCAGCTGACTTTTTCTTCAACAGGGTGAGAAAGGAAAGGGAGGTTTTGATGCATAAGGTGGTTTTCTGTGGTTCTTAAAGGCCATAAAAAGGTAAAGCAGCAAAAGCAGAGGGAGGCAGAAACGCCTAACGACGCTAATAGCACACTCGAATGAAGGCGACGGGTTTGGGGTTCTGCAATGCAGGTGTTTTCTTTCTGAAAGGTGAAGTCGACAAGCATTTGCTTAGCACGTTCCTTAAGCTGCACGTGATGAATGGCTCATCTGAGCAGTGGTGGTGTTCCTTACTGCAGTACAGAAACAGAACGCTGCCCCAGGTCAACAGGCAACAACAAATCCCACTGATTAGTCAGAGCGTGCGGCTTCATAAATGCTTGTGGTTGGTGGCATTGTGGCAAGGGTTAGGCTTGGGCCAGCCATGAGAAGAATGATGGATGCTCCCTATTAACCTCTCTCTCTCCCCAAAGGGGAAGAGAAAGGAAATAAGGGAGAGAGAGAGACTTAGGGATTGGAAAAGAAAATTAAAGTGACAATAAAATGCAACACATACAAATGTAGGCAAAATCAACACTGACCCCAACCAGTCACCAGTGATGCTGTGGGCAGGCACTGGGGGAGTCCCAGACAGGACTCAGAAGCAGATGGGAACTGCATGCAGGAGCTGGCTTATGGAACTGGATTCAGGAATGTGGGGACTGGGATCGAAGGCAGGATGACAATTGTGCTCAGCAACTCAAGGAACGGAGGAGGAAGCAGGGGACACTAGTGGTTTGGTGTTTGCCTTCCACATAACCCTCAGAAGTCCCAAGCCTCTTTCTTTCAGGAAGTGGCCGGACATCTATCTACTGATGGGAAATAATGAGTAAATGATGTCTTCAATTGCTTCATCATTAAATTGTCTTTAGTTCAACCTATATCTTCTCACCTTCCTTCTATTTTCTCCCTGTCCTGCAGGAAGGGGAATGGGAATGAGTGAGTAGTTGGGTTGTGCCTAGATGCTGACCAAACCAAACTCCTCATCATCTTGCCTTCATCTTTCCACACCCCTCCCTCCTTCTTCATTTCATGGAATCATAGAACCATCAAGGTTGGAAAAAACCTTCAACATCATCAAGTCCAATCTCCCCTACAACCCCTAACCACTAAACCATCTCGCTGCTGCCAGCACAATTAGAGTTTCCCTTTCTATCACCACGTGCAAAGGTCAGAGCTTAAAACAAACAGATAAGCCGTGAGAAAGCGGCTTCTAGATACCGATAGGTGAAAGTCTGCTCTTTTTAGTAATTTGTTTATCTCAGCGTCAATGGGAGTTGGGCAAGTGCTCAAGATCTTTTCTGAGCCGAGACTTACCTTCATAGCTAAATGTGAAGATGTTTGTCGGCGCCAGTTGTTATGTTATCACGGAGAACAACTGACACTTCCACGTGAACGTTCAGGAGGCCATAACAAAGCTCATGGTTGGTGCAGCCAAGCTCTTGGAGCCTTTGTATTTGCAAACAGACAAAAGACGACGTGGGTCAGCTGATCCCTTTTGCCTGAGCAGAATGAAGCTGCCCGCTGTAACGCATGCAGGTGGATGGAGGGATGTTAATGAAAATAATCATCGCAAGGGCAGGTCTCTCTTAAACTGTTAACAATAATTTTACAGGCTGTCTACAGCAGCTCAGCTGGTGTTTGTCAGCACTTTTAATTTACGTTTAGAAATGCGGGCTTCACTGAACAGAAACCAGTGGGAATGAAGGAAGAATTGTTCTTCTCCTGGCCAGGCAGCAGCAGCTGCAGCCAGCAGGCCCTCCATAGCTGGATCACTCTATCCTTCTCTCTGGAAAAAAGGAGGCTGAAGGGAGCCCTTAGTGGTCTCTACAGCTACTTGAAAGGAGGATGTAGAGAGGTTGGTCTCTTCTCCCAAGTCACTAGAGATAGAACAAGAGGAAATGGCCTCAAGTTGTGTCAGGAGAGGGTTAGATTGGACATCAGAAAATATTTCTTCCTTGAAAGAGTGGTCAGGGGTTGGAACACGCTGACCAGGGAGGGGGTGGAGGTTTTGAACCCTGGAGGGGTTCAAAAACAGTGTGGATATGGCCCTAGGGAACAGGGTTTAGTGGACATGGTGGAGTTGGGTTGGTGGTTGGACTGAATGGTATTGTAGGTCTCTTCCAACATTAATGATGCTATAATTCTAGCTGCTCTTTTAAAGATGACTGACAAGGAACCATCTGAGGTAGCTTCATGTCCTGAAATGAGGTCTTCTATAGCTTGGTCCAAAACACACTGAGTTGGGTGACCTAAGGGGCGTAGTGTGAAGGACACGTGTTCGATGGGGCTTTCAGAGGACGGTAGGGGTGAAAGCATTAGACAGACCTTTCTAGCTGTGTCTGGCTTGGATTCCTGTTGAACTGGTCACTTCATTCTACGGCGACTCCATTTCAGTGCTAACTGTTAGAGCAGCTCAGATTCAGATCTGATAGGCAGATCACCTCAGAGAGGCACATTCTGGTTGTTTTTTGATGGCTTTATTTTGTTTTTTTAAGTAAAATGAAGGGATCACCTTGAGAGTTTTGCTGAATCCAAGTGAGGACAAATACTGTTTCATCTATTACTCTAACGTTATTTTGGACCCAAATAGAAGAAATTACAGGATTAATTTGGTTTTCATTTTGACATGCCCCAGAAACCTGGTTGCACTGCAAACTCCAGACTTTGAAGAAAAGAACACAAAGAATTTTGTTGTTTACTAAGCTGTTGAGGAAATAAGAAAACCTAAAAACCAAAGCTCAGACACGCAAGGCACTGTTTGCAATTCAGATGAAAGGAAACATGATACAACATTAAAGTGGGAAACATTAAGAATGAAAAATCAATATTTTAGGCTTATTAAATAAGCAGAGAACTTGTTCCTAACAAGTAAAGTACAGCTAATGCCAATTAATATAAAAACACTTGGGTAATATTTTTTTCTGTTTTTAATTGATGTCCAGGAGATTTTTTTCTGTGTTGCATTATCTGCTCTCATAGGTTGACCTTGGCCCAGACCTTACGTTGCTTTGTATTTAAATAGAACACAGCACATTGTTGCTCTAACAGCATTAATGATGATTTTTTTTTACAAGAAAGCTTGTTATATTAACTTATTAGAGTAGACCTTAAACCTCAGAAATTTTCTAGAAGGCTGGTTTCCCTTGGTGATGTCTTGAGGGACATTCAGAGCTCTGCAGATGTACCAGCCCTGACCTCCATCCTGCCATACTTGGACCCTTCTTGCGGACATCAGCATCCACTCTTCCCTTGTGACTTGTGATGGGTTAGGTTTTAGAACCCAGAAAAAAATCTCCTGCATCTCCCAAACCACTCCCTTCTGCCCCACAGTAGGAACAGAATATGTGGGGTAGGGTACCTTCCCTTCCTTCTCACGTGTTGCAGATGCAGAAGCATCCAGGTGCCCCATGGCAAGCGCCCTCTACGAGTGGAGGCCAGAACTACATCCAATTGCCTTTTTGGACATAGTTCTTCCCTTACACCATCTGCCTAAATTTCCCTTTCCTTTATTGTGAAGGTTTTTCTGTTGTTGTTTTTCTTTCTTTCAAATGTATTTAGTTTTGAATGAATTTTACAATTTATTCTAGCTTTCAAATTTCTTTATATTCCCTTCCTGTATTGGTTGGAGGGGAATCTAACAACTTGTTCTATAGGGTTTCGCCTTTAACCCTCAAACATGACTCTCTTTGTAAAACATTTTACAAGACCACGTTCCTACGGAAAACTCTGGAGAGAAAGAGCTCTTTAGTTTGTTATTCACTCTCCTATTTTCCAAGTGCGTAGACAAGCCAACGGGGCGAAGAACCACTACTGTGAGACTGGAACCTTGGGAGCTGTGAAGTGCAAAGATACTGCTACTGTCTTAAGAAACCCCTACACCACAGACACATGGGGCTGGAAGATTACAGGGGGAGATACTGTTGTATCCTCCTTCTCTTTTTATTCTCTGATCATGCACTATTGGTTCTTGTCAAAGACAGGTTGCAGTGAAATGAACCTTTGGTCTGACCAAGCCTTGGCAGCTTTGTTCAACTGCTCTTTGTGAGAAGATGCTGGCTGTTGCTGTGACACTAGAGTGTGTTTTGGTCTGCTAGCCTTGTTTTGCCTTTCCCTATGTTGTCATAAACGTAAACTTTTATCATGACTCACATGCATTGCTTGAATACTCCTCCTATCTCTGGGTGTATCTTTATCTATTTCTGTGTAAGGCTGGGACTGCTTCGGGTAAGGATGGAATTTTTCATCCATGCTTTCTTTTAACCCCTACTGCAATATGCCAAGGTCATCTTTAATATAAACAACAACTGCATCTAAACCACTCTGGGTGTATTTGAACACTCACTGTTGTGTTGTTTGCTTTGTAAAAAAAAATTGACTTTGCATAGGTCTGTAAAGCATCAGCATGCACCAACCTTTTACTTCTGAAACTGCCTTTCTCCTTTGGAGTAATTCTTCTGACACATAAATGATCATTTCAGATTTTTCTAATGATTGTGCTGCACCATTTGCTTCAACCTGAAACATGTCACCCAATAACAGTCATACAGTTCGTAATAGTCAACTTTTAGAGTCCTCAAAGGCAATCTATGAAATCACAGTTGGAATGCTCTCTGCATTTTGAAAGGTATCAATTAATTCAGGGTGTTTTTATTCATTCATAGTATTTTTATTCTGTTTCGTTTCACTGCTTTAACCCATTTTTCTGCTTGCTTAGTATGTGATGGGCACTTTCATTGCCAAAGAGGATCTCATCCTGTCCTACATTATAAAATATAAGGAAAATCACTTTCTTATGGCTGTCACATGTTCAAACTCCATGAAGAAAGTGAACATCACCATCCCTGGATGTGTTTAAAGATCCTTTGGATGTGGTGCTTAGAGACCTGGTCTAGCGGTGAACTTGGTAGAGTAGGGTTAGTAGTTGGACTTGATGATCTCAAGAATCTTTTCCGACCTGGATGATTCTATGGTTCTACTAAATATGCTGTAAGCAACTGGGAGAAGTCTCATAATGTCTAGCCCTTGATCTTATGTAAGGACTTCAATTTACCAGGCGTCTCCTGGAAATATAATACAGCAGAGACGAAACAGCCCAGGAGGTTCTTGCAGGGTGTCCCAGTAATTGGATCTGGGTGTCCCAGTAATTGGATCTGTGTGGGCAGTAGGAAAGGTAGGGGAAAAACCATTGCAGCGATGACAATCTGGGTGAGATGAGAGTTCAATAGGTGAATGAGAAAACCTGAGCTTAGTGATTAATCAGAGCGTGGTGGATCCCTGGAACAGCTTGCCTAGAGAGGTGGTGGAGGCCCCATCCCTGGAGGCATTCAAGATCAGATTGGATGGAGTTCTGGGTAATCTAGTCTGGTGAGTGATGGCCCTGTTTGTTGTAGAGGGGTTGGACTAGATGACCTTTGCAGGTCCCTTCCAACCCAGCACATTCAATGGTTCTATGAGTCTACGATTATACATAGCAGGAGTGGTCTGAATTTCCTTACAAGTCAGTGTATGAGGAATGTGGGAAAAGCTCAGTCTCTCAGCTGGATGTGGGAAAGAGAAACCATCTACTTCCCCTTTCCTGTGATAACAGATTGCCCTTGCCTGCAGTTTAGTTCAGCTGTAAAGAACAACATCAGCAAGAGGAGATTTTACAGCAGCTGCACTGACAGTTTCTGGCCCTGGTTATTCTTTTTCTGTGGGGTTCTGAGTGGCTCAGGTTAAAAGCAGGAGAGATGCTGGAGTTTCCAAAGCTCTGCAAAGTAAACATAACGAGCTGGTAACAGCATTTGTAAATTAAAGATTACTTTAATCTTCAGTGACAGATTTATGAAATATTGCTATAAATTGCACTTCATGCTGCACAGCCAATGGAGTTTATTTTGGAAACAAAAGCAATTTAAAGAACCCAAAGATGACTTTGGCTACTGAGGAGTATAAATTATGCCTAACTGACTTTTGTCAGTAGAGTATGCTGAGCTATTTAGATAAAGCATGGGTTTTGACATTTAGTGCAAAATGAATCTTTCCCATAGACTGCTACTCACAAAGGAGGACACGGAGTGAATCATTAAGTGGTTTGTAATCTCTTAGCTGACTGTCCTTGTTGAAATGATATTTTTATTATACTTTAATTATTTTGATATTAAATATATTTTTATATATAATAATTTTTTCTTAATTATGTTGGTTAAGGAAGGCATAAAGTCAGGCTGTTGCTGTGTTGTTGTGGTTTAGTGTTTGACTGCACTATGCGATCAGATAGCAATGCGCTCAAATTCCAGCGGCAACAATACTGCAAACATCTAACACTGCTTCTTGATGTGGCAGATGTTAAATAGATATTTACTGGGATGAAGAAAAATCCTTCAGAGGTAAAAACAAGAACTCTCTGGCATAAGTTAGATGCTTAGCAGTGAATCCTGCCCTAAGTTCTTCACAAGTCAACAGTTTTTGGACATACAGTCTCAGCATAATGCTGTTTCCAGTTCCAGGCTTGCGTGGAGACACATTTTTTAGGGTGGAATTGTGATTTACAAAGTTGACTTTGTTTTCTCACATTCATTTCCTTGCTATCCCAAAGGTAACAATTACTATGGGAAATGTTTTCCACCGACTGCAATATACAGGTATCAAATGTCATTCTACACCATGTCCTTTCTCCAAGGTACTCTTTCGTTCAGGATCAAAACAGAATAAGAGAAAAAAAACCCCCAACATCTCCTTAAAAATGGCATAAATATGTTTCCACAAGGCTGTGCCTAACGTGTGTCTCTGTAAGTTTCCAGTTGTGTGGGGAGAGAGTAATTACTGTCTACAAGCTCTGCCTGATTTGATTTCATTTACATACCTGAAATGCAAATGGGTAGTCAAACAAAGATGGTTCTGGAGTGAAAAAGGAGATGGTTTCCAAAGCTGATTCTGTAACATACGGACAAATCCATACTGTATCTTACCATAGTTAGAGGTGATTGAGCTGCCCAGTCCACTGAGCTCGTATTTTCAGGGTTCTTCTGTTTCCAAAGTACCTGTTGGGTACCCTACCTGCTCTCCAGTTAAAACAGCGCTTCCCCAGTTTCTGTCAAGATTGCCCTCTTAAACAGTAAATCACTCCCCAGTCCTTTTGCTTTCCAGCCTCCCCATGAACTTTCTGGGAGCTGGTGTTCTTAGTTTCTGCTTTGAATTGTCCTAGATTGGCGGAGGTCTGCTCTTCATGGTGATGTACACCGTGAATAAGTAAATCCATACTGCACTGACTCTGTACCCTTGCTGGTTCTATTATTTGATATTATTTGACACCAGCCCTCAGATAGTCATGGAAGTCCATGACACCAGTGTGCTCAAGGCAGGTGAGGAAGCCTGGACTGATTTTTATGAAATCCTTTATCTGTTTTACTTTTGTCATTTCCTTTCCTTGCAGTGTCACTGAGCTGTATGTGAGCTGGCCTCATGTAAGAAAGAGCTGCTGCCTCTCTGGGAGGTTTCCATTGCTTGTGCGTGACATGGCATGGTCAGGTGCTGACCCTTCACTGGAGTGTACGAGACAGTACTATGAATGGAGAACTATAATTGACTACATTTGCTATAAGGCATCGTTTTGTAATGTGCCTGTTTCTTACAAAAGGTACCAGCACTACCCAACACTTTAGGACACGACACCAGGGGCTTTTGTTAAATGGAACACAAATATAGTGGGGAATACAGTATTTCCCAGAGCAGGCTATACCCCTGTTAGGTTTGTTGCTATATTCTGGAGCTTCTCTCTTTAATATTGTACATTTTGGTGCAGGAGGAATCATACATAAAGCTTCTGCCCTTGATTTTCCAGTTTAGCACAGCATGTACAAAAGCCACCTTAATCCCATTAGTATTCATGTTTTGTACCTGACAGAATCGAAGAAACCAGACTGAAGAGTTATTTGGTTAACTCTGAAATTTCTGCTTCTTCACTAGTGTGTCCTAGGTGTGGAAAATCAAATGGGGTACCGTGTTAAAAAAAGCTACCTAAATCCTACCACAATTACAGGGTAAAAATCCCTTCTGTGGTGCTAACAGTGCACATGACTTCTTCAGGCTTCCTGAGGTTTATCCCCAATTTAAACGAGGATGGTGTCTTATAACGAATAAAGCAAAAATATTTATGCAACAGAACTGCTTCCTCCTCAGAGAAAAAAAAACCCACCACGCTCTACAATTTATCAGTACGTTGGCTTCATAAATCCTCAAAATACACCTGCATAGTGCAAAGAGCCACTTCATTCTAAAAACTTGTTATGAAGTGTAAATAAATCCATACCCACTCCATAACGGTACTTTACTCTTCACCTGAGTAAAGTATTAGACCCGAGTCTAATCTTCACAATCACACACTTGTTAAGCTGCCTGATAGAGCAGCATCATGTTAGCAGCATTAAGACTTAGGGTATGTGCCCATACGGAGATGCATTTCTGACAAGACGTGTAGCATTACTTATGCCTCATAAACAATCGTTCCCTTGGTTCTTGGAACAGCAGTTAGCACTTGCACATTTCTGTAGGGGCAGGATGTCTTCTTCTAGCTGCCATCACTGCAGCTCTGGGGCACTAAGCTCTCTAAATGCCTTCTGCATTTTCCTTATGTACCCTTGTGTTCTTTGGGTCTCACTTTTCTGCTTTGATAAGTAATTCTAGTATCGTGCTTTGGCTTTCAAAGAATCATAGGGTTGGAAAGGATCTCCAAAGGTCATCTAATCCAACCCCCCTGCAACAAACTTTCAAACCCAGAATTTTAACTAAGAAACTTTCAGAGACTTCACTGTATCAAATTTTTTTTTTCAAATTATCTCCCAGGTTGTTTAAAACATTTTCAAAACTGTTGTCACCAATATTTTTATTTAGAATGAACAGAATATGCTGGAAACCTGTGCCACATGTTGATCTCTTGTTGAATCTATTCTTGTGGTAATTCTAAATGATTTTTCTACTGTAGTAGAAACAGAATCTTTCTTATTCCACTTAAATGAAAAGTAGGAGTGATGCCATTTCTTTTGTCCGTGCCTCAGAATAAAGGGATGGTACCTGAATCCTATTCTTTCAGAGCTGTGCTAAGCAAAACAAAGACTTTAAAACTGTTTACAGATGAAGACAAAAATACCTTGACCTTTAAAAACTGATAAAAACATCAGTATCATATTTTAAACTGTGTCTCTAGTTGGTTCAAATCCAAATATCCCAATGAAAAAGAAATCAATAACATAAATCTAGATGACTTGCAATTCCATTTGGGGCTACAGCTTTAGGAATAACTTGAGTTGGCCAACAAATATGTTCAGCAAAAAGGGGAATGCATACTTAAAACCAAAAAGAATTAAAAATGCATAATCTAATACATACATTACTGAATTTTGACCATTCCAAGACAAAAGGATTTCTTTTGATTTGGACAAAACCTATTTCGAAAAGAGTATCAAGTCCCCAAAGAAACGAAACATTGTCTTCAGTTTGCGGTTACTAAGTATCACCTCATCAAACAGCAGTTTATGGATAGGCTGCTGCTCCAATTTGCTTCCTCAGATTTTTCACTTTCCTGAAAGTGGGAAAATGTTGCTTTCTCCTGCTTTGCTCTTCCTCAAACCCTTTTAGGACGAAGCTTGTGGGAACTTCTACTGAAAATGGCATGAAAATGTGGACGAACCTTAGGATTTACCTCACTTCTTCAGTCACGAGAATCGTAATTCTAGAACTCACCTGTGGTTTCCAGGAACTTCAGCTGACAGTAGTGTAGGGGGTGGTTTTTTGTGGTAAAGAAGAGGCTTTTTTTTCTGAGATGAGTAATTCGTGCAACTCTTGAGAAACTGCTGAGGCAGGGCAGCTTAACAAGTTTCAAGGCAGCAATTGCATATTTATGCAGAATAGAACGCTCACATTTGCATCAGGTAGGATATGTATAAACCTGAAGGGCTTGTCTCTCCCTAATGATACCACATTTAAACTTTATCAGAAGAACTGAAGAAACGTAACCCTCAATTCAGAATGCAGCAAAATCTTGAGGTAAAAATATGCCAAATACACAGGATATATTTCATGGGAATAATCAAACCTATAGTATAGAATCACAGAATCATTAGTGTTGGAAGAAGCCTACAAGATCATCCAGTCCAACCATCAACCCAACCCCACCCTGCTCACTAAACCCTGTTTCCTTGTGCCACATCCATGTGTTTTGTGAACCCCTCCAAGAACGGTGACTCCATCCCCTCCCTGGGCAGCCTGTTCCAGTCCCTGACCACTCTGTCAGGGAAGACATTTTCCCTGATATCTAATCTAAACCTCCCCTGGCACAACTTGAGGCCATTTCCTCTTGTCCTGTTGCTAATGTCTTGGGAGAAGAGAATAGCCCTCACCTCTCTACGTCTCTTTTCAGGTAGCTGCAGAGAGCATCGAGATCTCCCCTCAGCCTCTTTTTCTCCAGACTAAACAACCCCAGTTTTGTTCCTCCTTGACTACACACCTGTGCCCATGCGTGTGATCAAATACATTTTAATTCTCAGTAGCCTGGATTAACAAAGTACTTGCCATGTCTGCTATTGCCCACATGTGTTCTTGTCTGCAGAGTTTTGTCCAGAAACTCAGTGAATATAAATATCTTCCTGACTATTTTGGAACTTGTCCAAATTAAACCAACTTACCAACAGCATGAAGTAAGCCCCAAGCTTGCCCAGCAACAAGCTGCCATTGTGAATGGATGGATTACAACTGAAATCTCTGATACCTTTCCACTTCTTCTGTTCCCTAATCATGTTAGATTTGCCTGCCACACATCTCTGGCAATTTACCTCACGTTTTAAAGAATGAATTGAAAATGACAGATAATGTGGATCCTACAGCAGCTCTGTAATGATGTATCCAATATGATTTCAATCTATTATGCATTCCTGTTTTGGAAAGACCTTCAGCATTCAGCATTTTCTCTTGTACAATAAGAACTGCTTTAAGAATTTCAGATTTAATTCATCTTGCTTCTGAAGCTCACAGTAATTGTTCTGCCTTCAGACACTGTCTACAACTACTGTACAACTCTTCTTCAAACTTTCACTGTTCCTGCAGCTTTTCTTGCTGTGGAAATATGATTTGTTTGACATTGGAGGATACCTACATGTTTGCAGACCTTGAATATCAATCTGTTTAAATTAATCTGACTAAAACAAAATAAATTACAATTGTGTGAACTGTGCAGACAGTAGATCACGGGCAGTGGTTGCTCCAAGCAGCAAAAGGATGATTTAGGTGATCCTGCTGTGGCGGGGGGATTGGACTAGATGATCTTTTGAGGTCCCTTCCAATCCCTAATGCTCTGTGATCCTGTGATTCTCTGATGTTCAGTGGAGGCCATATTTGCATGGCAGGACCTAGAGACAGTGTTTCTCCATGGCTTAGGAGCACACCTAACGAGATTCACTTCTCTGGGTTCTCATCCAATGCAAACAGAGCTTCACTGAACATCCAGTATCCAACTGGTACGGAACTATCAAAGATCAGTTCTTCAGAGCACTCTCCTTTCTCCTTGTTTCCATTCCTGCGTTATTGTAGTGTAACCTGGACTGACCAATTTCACTTATATCTAAGATTTTCCTTAAAACAAGCACTAAAGAAGATGTGAGGGAAAAAATGAAGCAGCAGAAAAGATCATTTAAACTTTTGCCTTTTAAGTTTTAAATAAAAGAAGAAAGCACAGGATAAGAACCTCTCCATGCAGACTGATCAAGGTTTTGGAAGATGGAGCAACTCATCTACATGACCCGATAGGTTTGTACAGAAAGCCTGAATGAGGGCTCCCTTAGTTCTCTGCTTCTGCATCATTTCTTACGAGCAAGTGAACAATACGATAGGTATAGTCACCATAAGTGAATTAATAGCTGTTTTCAAAGCCGACTGATGGCTTTGACACCATCCTGTATCTTCTGATAGAGGTCAGACTGAATGCCTGTGAGAACAACCACACCTATATATGTATTACAGACAAAAACATCCTTTAGGTTGGCACCAGAAGGCTCGATAGAAGGAAAGATCCTTTCAGAATAACATACCAAGGAAGTGGCAGCCATCTGACTCTGCAACCCACTGGTATGTAATTCAGAATAGTATTTGCAGGTTGAGTAATTCAAATGCAAATTTGAAGCTGCTGCATGCTGGTTCAGAGATGGCTGGCTCTGCTGTTACACAGTTTGCTTAGAACTAATTAATACAATGTGGCATAGTTGCATACAATTATTTTTGTTTACTTTCTTAACTATGTCCACAAAGTGTTACAGTGCCTTTTGTGCAACAACAACCATGTTCCTGAGCTCTTAATGAATAAATCCAAGCTACAGCATCTCCATCTTGTGGTAAACTTGGGACATTGATCTCCCTTCATACTATCGGCCAAAAAAGTACCTGTGAAAAATATTACACTGACACAGAATCATAGAATCACCTGGGTTGGGAGGGACCTCCAAAGGTTCTGCAGTGAGCAGGGACATCCTCAACTACATCAGGTTGTCCAGAGCCTTGCCAAGCTAACATAGATCTGTTCACAGAATCACAGAACATTAGGGAGTGGAAGGGACCTTGAAAGATCATCCAGTCCAATCCCCCCGCCACAGCAGGATCCCCTAGATCAAGTCACAAAGGAACATGGCCAGGTGGGTTTTAAACTTTGCTCCAGATCATTCAGGGACTTTGTTAGAATGTGGTTTCTATCTGCCTCCATTTCCACCTGTAGGCTGGGCCAGTCCTCTTTGTCCCTGCAGAAACCTGGTCCAGCAGAAGGAATTTTTCTTCAGTTAAGGAGGCTGGGAGGGATTGTTCCTTGATGCAGTGAGAACTGAGGCTGTCAATGAATAGCAGTATTTAGGCAATTTGGGGTTTGCACAAACTAGATCTAGAAATCATACACCACCAAATCTTGGCAGTGGTAAGCACCCGGAGTTCATACAGAGGTCAAGGAATGTTCTGTCATTTCTATGTGCTTGAGAGAATGATCAAGCATCAGTATAGAAAACTGTTATCTTGGAATCATAGAGCATGTTGGGTTGGAAGGGACTTCCAAACGTCATCTAGTCCAACCCCTCTGTAACAAGCAGGGACATCACTTGCCAGATCAGATTGCCCAGAGCCCCATCCAACCTGACCTTGAAGGTCTCCAGGGAACCTCTCTAGGTAACCTGTCCCAGAGATCCACTACCCTCAGATTTAAGAACTTTTTCTTCATCTCTAACCTAAATCTACCCATTTCCATCTTAAAACCAAGACCGCTCATCCCATTGTTCTTTGCCCTTGTGAACAGTCTTCCCCACCCTTCTGACTGGCCCCTTTCAGAGACCAGAAGGTCACTGTAAGATCCCGCTGGAGCCTTCTCCTCTTCAAATACTTAGTTATCAAAATGAGACGGTGCAAAGGGAAGTGAGTTGATGAGGACCAGAGGAGGGAAACCTTGTTTTCTCTCATTTAGCTCAAAAGGCAATACTTTAGGTTTTATTCAGTAGTTTTTGGCTGGTTTTCCTCTTTATCTGCTCCTGATTGTTGCAGATTCCTCATCTGGACTAGTCTATTACTTCTGGAACCTGCAGAAAGGTTAGCGAGTCTCTAGAGCTGTGATTATTTTTTGAGCTGGCATTTATTGATCTCATTACCTCCACGCTCATATTTCAAACAATTTTTTTAGGCACTTTGTTACCATTTCAAAGATGACAGAAACGCTGCGGCGCTCGCTGTGTTAGAACTGTGTGCAATTAAAATTTGCACTCTGTTTCATCAGAAAATCACTGTCAGCATGTGCTGTTTACAAATTAGATTGTTATAATTAGAGCACAAGATAACCGCAAAAATAGAGGCTGAATTTCTGTCTGAAACAAACGCCTGTGTTACTTCTGCACAGAGAACCAACCATGAGTCGCTCAACTACCATCCTTGGGATGAGACCTGGTTAAATCCACACCAGTGCAGATGCTGTCAAGCCCACGAGCCACTACAGCACCTTTTAGGACACACACAATGGGACGTAAAGCAGGAGCTGTGCAACACTTGTGGTAGCTTTTCATCTGGGAGTGCATTTCACCCTTGACTTTCTTGTGTATTTCCTTTCTTTATTATTAATCAGCAACGGAATTTAAGTGATTGCTGTAGTGTGTTACCAATTTTCTCCAAGGTACAAGGAAATTTTGCGATTTACAGAATGTTTGAAGTGTTTAAACCTATTAAAGAACAAAAATAGGTCACAACACACTCCAAAACCTCTTAGTGCTCTTGTCTATTTCAGGGAAAGGGTGTAGGCATCAGTGTCAAAGAGTGTTTTTGATAGACAATAATAATGAGAAGGGCTCCATGCTCAGTAAACATCTGGATTCCAGAGGATACTAGTTGACAAATCTTGCTGTCAGCTTGAAATTTGCCCTGTGCTGTTCACATCTTTCTTTGTAAGGTCTTCATAAAGGTTATCTGCTCAAGTATTAATAGGGACAGCTGATGAAACACTGGCAAGTGGGCACATACAGAACAGGGTGATCGTGTAGTAATGCATTACAAACTGCCATGGAAACGTGGAGATCTCAGACAGCTTTGGTAGTGCAGTGGTTTGTTTCGTGGGTGTGAACATCACAACTTTGCTGGAGTCTAACTAACCTGCCTGTTACTGAGTTCCCTGAAGAATCGCAAGAAATTGTCACTTAGCTGAAGTGGGAAAAGAGAAAACACCACAGGAAATAAATTGGTGTCGATGTTAACATATAATTATGTACTTCTATATTATTCCGTTAATATATGCACACCAGACACTTCTACACAAGTATAAAGTATCTGTGATGTGTATATATATTTATATACTTACTTACATGAATATTAAAGATGCATTTTATTGGTAGAGCTCCAGCAGATTTCATATTTGTTTGTTTCTTCTGAAGTTGCTTTTTCCTTATTATCTCTTTATCTGGATGGGCTTAGTGAACTACCATCCTCAATTTGCTTTCTAGTACCTGAAGGGGCGACAGGAAAGCTGGTGCTGGGCTGCTCATAAGGGTGTGCAGAGACAGGATGAGGGGCAGTGGTTTTAAACTAGAGCAGAGCAGATTTAGATTGGATGTTAGAAAAAAGTTCTTCACAATGAGAGAGGTGAAACACTGGAACACGTTGTCCAGAGAGACAGTAGAAGCTCCATCCTTGGAGGCATTCAAGGTCAGGCTTGACCGGGCTCTGAGCAACCTGATCTGGTTAGATGTCCCTGCTCACTGCAGGGGGGTTGGACTAGGTGACCTTTGGAGGTCTCTTCCAGCCCAATGCATTCTATGATTCTAAGTGTTCCTCTCTATATTGAAACTGTTGTGACTTGTCACTTCCTTCTTCTAACCAGCATTTACAGAGTTCTTAAATGACTGATCTTTGTCCAACTCATGCGATATCTCAAGTGTTCCCATTCAGCACAATCTTTCCCAAAGCCAAATTCTTAATCACTTCAGAAAAAGTAATGTGATTCCTTCTCTGACAAATGTGACTTGGGAGTCCTTCATAAACTGTACGTGACCCTATGCCAATTAATAGCCATATTATGACTAATTACTATTAAGATAATGCCAAGAGGAAAGAGATGCCTTACTCTGCCAGTGGAATAACCTACATGCCAGAAGTTTCTTTCATCACTCCTTCACATTGGGAGTCGTCTCCTCCCATTCCTAGACTGCTCCTTAGAGCAGCCCTTGATACAAATGAGAATGTGGAGGAAGAGGGATTGACAGCTGTGGTGATGCTGGCTATTGACATCAATGTTTCTCTGCTGTCTGTGGGTACCATGGCTGCCTGTGGAGAGCTTAAGCAATAATTTTCTCCTCTTCACATTCTTTTAAAGCAATTTTCAAATAGCTGTTCTCCAGTTACTATTCCATTCTGGTCGCTAATAATAAAACACAATGACTTTACCCACATTTAGATATTATGGCCACTCGCACGTGCTAACACCAGGCGATCAGCCTGATGGCCACTGATGAGCAATGATCAGCTCTCTTGTGGATGTCCAGCAAATAATTAAGGTTTTGGTAGGATTTAGCAGTAAAAGAAATGCTCAAACATGGCAAGACTCCAAATGCAAACCATACTCTTCCTTCAGAAAGAGACTGATGTATTAAACATTTATGCAAATGTAATAAATTGGTGATTGTGTGAAAACATTGCTACACCTTCATCTTCATACGTCATCATATCTTGATATATCTTCATATATCATCTACCTAAAGAAAGGATTTGCTTTCCTTTGCTAAACCAGATTTGGAGCTCTGCTATTTTGCTTTCACTGCAGCGGCTTCTTGCTGTTACTTTTCCTATGTCCATCCCAGTTGAGGTACAGAATGTAGTTAACAATAGAATAAATCAATTACTATTTATGAAGATATTTTTGTATCACCAGACATGTACTTTGGAAGCATCGAGCTCTTATTAATACAGGATTAAAATTCTATTTGCGTTCCTGACCTATTAATTTAAGCAAAAGGCACGTGCAGCAACCTTTTGAATAGATTTCTTGCATCATTTTAACTGAATATAAAATCAGCAGTGCTCCCCAATATCACCTAGTAGTATCTAGCATCCTTCTTTATGGCTGTGGTTACACCATTGAGCAATTCTCACAATAACTCTGCAGAACCCATTACATTGGCTTTTTTTAGTGATAGATAAAGTGATGCAGAGAGGTTGCTGAATGTCACATTGGAGATATATCAAAGAAAAAGGCAGAGTAAGAATGAATTATTTGAATGAGATTCCTGTTCAACTCAATGACTTGCTAAAAACCAGTAGAGCATGAGCCTGTAAGAAAAGTAGGACATGATTTACCTCTCTTCATTGATGTATACACAGGCACATCATGAAGACTACTGTATTTGCTGGCTGCACAATTAATAGCAACCTATAAAGTGATTGTTCAGCACTTAGACATCCCAAAAAGCTCCATCCAAGGCAAAACGGTGTCATCGATTTGCATGGGCTAGAGAGTAGAATAGCTTAGCCATCGATGCTGCCAGTGTATAAACCTTGGCAGATCCAAGTTTGGGGTGATAGAAAGCTGCTTATGTAAGTGATTTACAAGAGGGATGTAACTGGTATTTAGAGAAAAAGAAGCAGCCAGGGATTAAAAATGCTCAGATAAGCAGTATTATGTTTACTTCAAATGTGATAAAATGGGAAGGACTAAAATACTCCAAATTCATCAATGACATAAAGACAGATATAATGAGGCTTTTCTTAATACTCCAGGAAAAAGTAGAATTGATGGATTTTATGATACAAGAAAAAAAAGAGCAGAGATTCAAAGTTGTCATTTCACTGAAACAAAGACTTACACAAAGACTTACACAAAGACTTACACAAAGACTTACACAGACCAGCTGATCGTGTAATAGATGGTCACTGGGAACTCTAAGTAAGAATCAAACGTTGTAAAAAGTTACCCAAAAAAACATGCTAAGAAAAACAAAATATTCAGGGTGAAATTTACCCGCCTGATCTACGTCAGTGTTGACAGTTTTCCAACTATGGTTCTAATTACAAAGAACGAGAGTGGATTTGGGGTGTTAGATGAGAATAACAGGACAACTGATGCTGTAAAGGCATGTTCCAGACTTCTGCGAGAGCTTCTTACTCGATGTGATCAAGGTTTGTACAAAACAGGTTTACAGTAACAGGTGTAAGTTTATGGAGAAACTGATTCTGTTGACCTCAAAAACTGCCATTAGTTTCACTGGAGAAGGATTTAACTTTTCACGCCAGGTATTAGCTGTAGTTATGGATCACTAGAATTGAGAGAAATTAGGGGTTGGGTGGATGGTTTAGTGGAACTGAGGGTGGATGACTATGTAGTTCAAGCAGTTATTATACCAAGACCTGCTGCGATGGTGTGCTTCACCCCTCCCATCACCATGGCCTTTATCTCCTGTGCTCTGCCTCAGAGAAAACAATGCAGTAAGGATGCCTCTAGGTGTGGTGATAGCATGCTGCTCAGTACAGATCCAAGGGAAATAGACAGCAGTACAATAGCCAAGGGCTGACTTGAACAGCAAGCTCAAGGTAAGTTTGGTCTGTAGCTGTGAGTCAATCACCTTATACCCACAAAAATGTCGGCAGCCCAAGAGCCCTTGGAGTGACAGCTGGCTGCCAGGACCTGCCCTTGGGCAGGGGACCATGACAAGAGAGTCCTCTAAAAGGTAGAGAGATACCTTGCCCAGCAGATCCATGGTTAAGTGGCTGATAGCTGCAAACACTGCGGCTTCATTAAGGGCATTTTAAAAACTGTGTACACAGAGACTTTGAAACGGAAGGGTCTCCTGACAGCTTTGGCTGACCCTGTCCTCCGTATAGTAAATAATCCAGCGTACCCTGCCACTGAATTTTGTTTAAAAGTGGTCAAACTTTGTTAAATCACTGTTTTGTATCAATAAATACATTGTTCCTCCTCTCCTGCGAGTGAAGGGTATCGAGTAAAGGCTATAAAACCATTTCCCACACCTGGGTGTATTGCCAGGACTTGATTTACAGCCTTAGAATCTCCCTTATGCCTGAAGATACTATACACTAGACAGCTGGAGTACGACACTTCTGTTACATGTGAGGAATCTTACTGTGTGCTTTCATACCTGAATTGTATGGCAGGATGTCGATCTTGTCCAGTACCACTTGGAAAAATCACATCAGCGCTGGAGTGTGTTCTCACTGCAGGGTTCAGTTGGGCTGGAAAACGCCTCATGTCAAACGAACTCAAGTGAGAACAATCAGACTGAGAAGCAGTATTCAAATTCCGTGTCTGCACACCCTCTGCTCCTGTTTGATTACTATGGCAAAATTTGGCGAGGTGCAATGCCAGATGATTATTTTCTGCTCTCTGAATTTTCTCACGTTGGAGGCCTGGGGAAGGACGTCTTTGTTCTTTCTAAGCACAGTATGGGGGACTGTGGAAAACATTTCAGGAGCCCTTGAGAGGGTCTGGCTTGTATACGTGCTGAAGAATGGTTATGAAAGCAGCCAGTGAATCATGCTGACTGTAGGTTTTACCTAAAAAGCAGAAAATACCAGCATAATGGGCTTTGTGTGCAGGTCAGACCTGCATCAGGAGCAAGACTTGAATTACAATTTAAATAAAACAGTGTAGACAAAGTTTGAAGGGTATGTCTATGCTGTACTGTCTAATGATGCAAAGAAGCATCCGAATTAGCTCAACCGTTAAAAGTAATGTGACTGCATTAATATGGTTCTCTGCTGCCTGATTTTCAGACAGTATTTATGTCAGAACTAGCAGCTTTGGAGCCAGGCTGGGTAGTACAGCTTGACACTACATTGTGCAATTAGGACAATCCCTACAAAGACTAATTAGAAAATGCTTATGGACTTGTTTTGTGCAGTTAATAAATGCAAGGCACTCTTTATTAATGATAAAAAAACTGTGTAAACTGAGAGAACAGCTGAACTGAAGAACATTTCATTATTCTAACCATCAGCTCTTAGTGACAGTTGACCTGCTTCTCCACTTGCTTGCATCTTGAGAAGTCACTCCTGCAAAGAAAGCACAATGTTCTGAAAGGTAGTGTTTTACATCCAGTCTGCTCAGCTGAAAAGTGCTTTATTGGATTTAAGATAGTGGAGGATTGGACCCAGATGGAACTACTAATAGTTGAGGGTTGTATTTCTGTATTACCTGTCATGAAAGAGAAGGTGGTGCAGTGTTTCCTGAGATTTGAGGGTATGTTCAGGGAGTGCTATAATTAATACCTAATCATTCCATTTGACAACCCTTCATCTAATTTTCTGGGGCTTGTGTCCAACAGATTGTTTATAAATTAGGTTGGTGGTCACAGTGACTCTTCCCCTGAGTTTGCAAAGTGAACTGAGCCCAAAATGACTTCTACTGTTCACAGCAGGGTCAATTGAGCCGTGTCCTTCTCAACAGGATAAATCACAGAATCACAGAACATTAGGGATTGGAAGGGACCTCGAAAGATCATCTAGTCTAATCCCCCCACCACAGCAGGATCACCTAGACAGGAACATATCAAATTTTGGGGTTTTAAATGTCTCCAGAGGAGGAGATGTGAGTATTGTGCAGTCTAACCCAGGGCAAGTAATTTCCCTTCCATACAACCTTAGCAGATGAATTGTGGAAGACTTTGTAAGCTTAAGGAGGAAAGTTATGTCTCTGAGTCTACAATGAGCAGTTTCAGCTTGTGCTGAAGCATCTCTGTAGGTGACACAGACTGGCCAGTCTGGCTTTGTAGCTGCAACACAGGGACATGAATCTCCACTGTAATGCACGTGGTGAGCCCTTTGTACCCCTTCCTTGCCTTGTCAGAGACCATCAACACTCAGTGGCGCAGAAGACTTTCCATGTCACTTCACAACAGCAAAGGAGCTGAGACATCTCTTTGCAAGTCTTTGGGACTAGATGTAAATTCTCTTCTTGTTCTGAGAAAGGACAGCTGCATCAGAGAATCTAATCAAAGTTTTGGAAAGCTTGTTGCCCTGCCAGGAGGGATGAGTGTCTTTACTTTCACAGCTGGGTATGGGGTGCAGGGTCACAAAGTCAAACAGCTGAGCAAAATGAAAAGTGAAGTTGATAGCTTTGCCCTTAACAGGACTGCAGAACAGTTATTTCAGAGAGAACTCAGAGGTAACAATACGTATAAATTGCATGCCAATAAGAATAAATTCCAAGTCACTCACACAACTGTGACTCGTAGGAGGAAACCATTAGAAACTGCTCATTTTTGCCGCCAAATTAACTGTGGCTAACTATTTGTCAGGAAGATAGTGTGATTTCTCAAAGCCACGTTCTAACTGGAATTCTTAGTTCATGGAATTCCTGCACAGGTCTGCTGTGCCCAGGACCTAACACCTGTTCTGTACAGATTCGTGGGGCTGTTTAGCCTGTGATTCACAGCACCCTTTGGCGAGAAGTCCCACTGCTTGGCCACACAGTACCAAAGAGCCAAGTTCTTCTCTATATTTTGCACCTGGGTTTTATGAGCTTAATTCCCCCCTCCCTTCAGTGTTTTACCCCATGTTATCACTAACATAAGCTCAGATCCATCTTGGTTTCTTTACAGTGTTATTTATTTACTAATAGAATACTCAATCATAGGTTTAACCATTTGCATATGTATACATATATTACATTTTATACTACAATATAATTTATATTACATTTTATATTACAATATAACATATAAATAACTACAAATGTAGACTGTACAACACTCTTTTATGCAGGCAGCCAAAAGAATGGCATTGGATTCGTCATGACCTTTTCAGCTGTACAGCTATCCTGTGGCTTGTGTGAGGTTTCCTTTCCATGTGTGTTAAATTCATACAAAGGTAGCTCTGGAGAGGTTAAAATTAGAACGAGTGTGGCTTATCAGTTCCATTCACTAACCATCTGAAAACACGGGCTTTTACCGGATTAAATGAAAAACCCGAAATAATTCTTATCTACAGTTTAAAGCAATCTGCTTCGAAGAAACGAATGATCTGCAGGTGACTACTGAGGCAGAGGGATTTATTGACGTTTCTATCGACGTAGTGAATAGCAGAGCAGAGACAACACTCTAGTGACTTGATGCCTCCGAGGTGCATCGCGCCCGTCTCTTGCACAAGGGGCAAAGCCCAGCCTTCTTCATAGATTTGTGCTGGAATCATCCCGTACCTGCGATTCTCTGGGAATCATTTAGGTCAGAAACGACACCCACATCTGGACTCAAGAGCTTCCAGGGGGCACGATGGCGACAAGCACAGCCACAAGCTGGTGGATGTCGGGGCAGCTGCGCGCTCCGGGGTCAGCTTCCACCCCCTCTCCGCAGCGTTTCCCGGTAACCCGGCTGGAGGGGGACCATTTCCGCTCACAGTCCGCGCACGGCCACGGAAGGGTCTCCGCACCCCTGGGGGCGGGGAACAGGCTGCGGGACAGCGGCGGGGAAGCGCAACCAGAGGAGGAACAGTACTCCTCACCAGTAAAGGAAGGAAAGTTGGGCGAAGGTGGGATGATGATGATGATGAGGAGGAGGAGGATGCAGACAGCATGCCCAGCCGCTTCCCACCTCCCCCAGGCCGCTCCGCGCGGGGCGGTCGGCCCCGCACTTTTCCCCGGCGCGGCGAGGGGAAGCGCCCTCCC
>JAOXOE010007581.1:0-24805 GCA_028565055.1 Phoeniculus purpureus
AGCTTGGAGAAGAGGAGACTGAGGGGTGACCTCATTAATGTTGATAAATATGTGAAGGGTGGGTGTCAGGAGGATGGTGCCAGGCTCTGCTTGGTGGCATCTAATGATAGGACATGGGGCAGTGAGTGTCAGCTGGAACACAGGAGGTTCCACATCATTATGAGAAGGAACTTCTTCCCAGTGAGGGTGACAGAGCAGTGGAATGGGCTGCCCATGGGGGTTGTGGAGTCTCCTTCTTTGGAGACATTTAAAACCAACCTGGCCGTGTTCCTGTGTGACTTGGTCTAGAAGATCCTGCTGTGACAGGGGGATTAGACTGGATGATCTTTCTAGATCCCTTCCATTTCCTAATGTGCTGTGGTTCTGTGTTTCCTTAAGTGGGAATTTAGTGTAAGTCTTTCACTTTCAAAGTGCACTAGCAGACAGGCAGATGAAGTTTATTTTCTGAGCACACATTTATAATTTGAAAGTATTCATTGTAGTGATCACAAAAATACCTTGTTTGTACAACCAGGTTCTCTTTGTGCACAGTCTGCCCCTTAGAGCAATGTTTCAGCAGCCAGTAAGTAGCAGTAGACCTCAAAGGCAGTGACAAAGCATATGAAGCAGGTCTTGTTTCTATCCAGATGATGCTCCAATCCCCGAGTCAGAGCTCACAGCATGCTGATGAGGGCATCATGGTGTGCAGCTGACACGAGCTCAGGCATCTGACACTTCTGTCAGAGCCACAGGCAGCAGAAATGCATGAGCAGAGTGGGGAACCCGAGCCTGCACACCTTCTGCCTGCATGAGGAGCCTGCAGTTTGCAGGGTAATGAAAAAATCCCATTGCGCAGGGATGTTATAGCAGCCTCCACAAATTCCATCATCGCTGCTGTAACTCAGTCTGCTCTTTTCACAAGAGGTATCTGTAACAGCAAACGGGATGATCATTCTCCTGTGAGTGATGGGGAAGGCTTCAAGTCCCTGTATGATTTTACTTTTTTAAAACTCAGTTCTATTTGAGGCAAAATCCAATTACTGTAGCGTGAGCTAAGGCCTTTGTACGAAAGAAGGGCTTTTGGCTCAGACACCGTGTGTAGAAGGGGATGGACGTTCATAGCCTTCCAGTAAAATACGCTGTAGCCCTGTCGCACTCGTTTGATTTCGGTTCTGTACAACTAATTATGCAGAGTGCCCTGCGAGTCTAGTTTGAAAATATTGATTTTAAAATTGTCTCCTGCATTTAAGTGAGTGTTACTTGGATTTAGGATGTGCTTCGTATTGTACTACCTTTTTTTAGGTACAGTGGAAGCACATTAGTTTTAATAGCTACAGATAAAGCTGTAAGAAGGATTCTCCGGAGTATTGACCTTTAAATATGAAGGTCACAATGCAGCTCTTATTTGATGTGTTAAAACCCATAGGAAGTTATTGGTGGCATCACTTTATATCGTGTTTGAAATCTAGTCTAGTGGATTAATGTGCAGTGTATATCCCAAAGAAACAGGTTCCTTTTCAGTCTGTTGTTGAAAGGGCTGCTTGGGCAGAGCATACCTAGTGTTCTGTGATTCTGTGTCTGATGACAGGACAAGGGGCAATGAGTGTGAGCTGGAACATAGGAGGTTCCACATCAATACAAGAAGGATCTTCTTCCTGGTGAGGGTGACAGAGCACTGGAAGGGGCTGCCCGAGGGGGGGTTGTGGAGTCTCCTTCTCTGGAGACGTTTAAAACCTGCCTGGACATGTTCCTGTGCGACTTGGTCTAGGTGATCCTGCTGTGGCAGGAGGATTGGACTAGATGATCTTTTGAGATACCTTCCAACAGGTAATGTTGTGTGATTCTGTGATTCTGTGGAATAGCCAGTGAGGAGTAGAAATGACTCATGTACCAGATTTATGTAAATAAGATCAGTTGTTTGACCAAAGCATGTTACAGCACTTCATGATACAGCCCATCTGTCAGCTGCATGCAATGCTGTAGCCAAGGGATGACCTTCCACAGAAATTCAGTGGCAGTGGGACTGTTCTAGAGGTGGTCATATAATCATCTGGGCTTTGAAAGTCACCACAGTTTTAAATCATAGAATCATAGAATCATTAGGGATTGGAAGGGACCTTGAAAGATCATCTAGTCCAATCCCCCTGACACAAATCAAAACCCGGGATTTTCATCCTGGGAAGCAAACTAGAAATTTGGGAATGTTCAAGTCATCCTCCTTGTGTAGGTCACAACCCATCACTACCTCTGTTTTGTCTCAAGCTTTCACTGTGATTCCATATGGCTGGAAAAAACAAGCAGCTCTCAGTCCAGCTGCACAATTTTATTATCTACTTGTGTGTGTGTACTATTTCTGCAATGATTGGCACTAAGAGCATAACATAGTCATCTCCAGAAAGAAAACCCCAACCCACAACTCTTTGTGCTTTGTCTTTGCCACTAATAACCCAACTTTTTACACATTTCCCTTTGCCACAGAGCAAGGTGCTCATCTGCGTTGATAAATATTCAGTAATGAGGAACAGACCCAAATGTGCAGTGCTGTCCCTCAAATATACGCATGCACAACCACACACACACACACACGCCCCCCCGCCTCAGAACATTAAAGAAAGCTGTTAAGCTAATCTGGTGCATCTAAATGGGCAATATATATTGAATCCATGCTCCATTGATCATAATTATTGCGGTGCCCTTTATCAAGTAACCATCTTAAACCATTATTTAGAGATCATTTTGCTTTCCATTACTGTCACTATATTGCAGAATTCTCTAGGAATTGGCGGCTCTGTGATAGAGGGGTGTGCAGCTGTATTAGTCTGAAATCTGCTCGTGTTATCCAACAATGTTTCTAAAATGAGAGACTTAGCGCAGTGTTCACACAACTTTTGGGCAGCCCTTTAACTTTGTTCTGGAGAGAAAAGTCATTCACGTAAGCTTTGTCTTCCACGTAACTTCTTCATGTTTTGGATTCTTTGCATATTGTTCTTAAAACTAAATGGTTTCTGTGTGAAAGTACAGGCTGTGTACATTGAGAAGGATTTCTTAATGTGTAACCAAGAGTTCCTAAGTGGCTACACTGCTAGTCTCAGAGGATGTTTGAAATGATTTCTTAACCTTCACCAAATTGTTATTACTCTTTGGAGTGTGTGAAAGAGGGACAGGGAACTATTTTGTTTTCAACTCACCTTCTTAAGTTATGCATCACATAAACAACACAATAATTGGGCAAAAGTCAGTGTATAAACATCTGGAGCTGAATTCAAAGCACAAGTACTCAGAAAACACCTGGCTTGTTTGCCTTGTAAGAAGATTAGAGGAACGCAGTGAGAAAGAGGAAAACATGGTTCTTAATGAGGCCAGCATCATTTTAGACTGAATCCCTATCCCAAGCCTCTCAAAGTAATGCACCTGGCGTGTGCTGCGTGCTGTGATATTAATAGATGTATCAGAAGCCCAGGTGCTTAAGCTGATATTTGCCAGTTTAACCAGGTGCTAAGGGGATTTTAACGTCGCCCAAAAGTAAGAGGATGGAAAAACAGAAGTTTCAGACACTCATCATCAGGGTTACACTGTGAAGTGATACTAAATATATTTGATATAACTAAGTGAGCATTAATCTTCTGACTTACAGCTGGGTTGGCAGCGTATTAGAAGTTCAGCTCAACTCTCCATCAGTTTATCCCAGGCCTTTACACAACACTGTAGGAGCCCTTTTGAACAGCCTCAATACTGGGGAACCCTTTGTATATCACAACACAAGTGATCTCTGGAAAAAAGAAGTCACACGCCCTTTCAAAGCTTTATGTTTCCTGGAAAATGAAGATAATAACACTTCTTAATCTCAGAAATTCTCACACTTCAGTTGATTATTAGCATTCGTGCAGTAATTTTGAACTCAAGAGAACACATATGCAGTGGGTATTTAATGTAACAGGTAAACACCTTGCTTAGGCATGGAGACAGTAGTGAAATCTTATCTTATTGGGGCTTAAGGTTGACAGTAGAGAGAAGGCACCTGAGTCTGATAAGGGCTCAAGTGTTACAGGAGAGCTACTTATGTTCTGCAGAAGTCACCTGTATCAGTTTCTCCTTGGCTTTAATCTGCTCTCAGGTGCTGTGTCTCTGCTTCTATCAGGCTAAAATCTATATCTTCATGCCCGAGGAAGAGAGCATATTGTCTAGGACTGGATAGGCAAGCCAAGCAAGAAAATGCTTAGTGTCCTCATGGATGAGAGCAGAGCAGATGTGTTTACTTATTTTTTGTTTCTGCAAAATCTTTTCTAGCCTCCTTAACCCCATAGAACTCAAATCAGTGGTGGAAGAAAGAGAGCAAAAGAGACCAATTTGATGGGTCAAACTCTACTATTCTCTAGCAGGTGAGCTGTTTCAATGTGCAGACTGTTCATGGATGTGCAGCCAAGGTGCCAGTATAATTTCAAGGCCTTTTTAAAGCACAGACATACTGGATAGACATTACTTGGCAGAGTAATGGCGTGACTGGGAGCAGGACAAAGTACCTTATGTTTGTGCAATGTACTGACAGAAGTATTTGGGTACTAACAGAAGCATTTGCAGCACAGGATGCTCTACAAATGACAGGTATCTTGAGATATAAAAAGCTTTTCCAGTTTCTTTGGCTGTGGAAGTCAGGAGAGCAACCCCTAAAGACCTATTAATGATAACTCTGTGAGATTCAGGGTCAGGTGTGATTGATGCTTTAGGTAAAGTAGAACAGAGTCCGTGTCAGTTCAGGTCTCACATACACTGACAGGTTGTACAGAAAAAAGGAAATGTGGACCATTTGGGGTGAACCATTGCCTGTGTGAGGTAACAAAATGAAGTTCACAGTCCCTTGAACTACTTGAAAGACCAGTGCTCACAGACATGGAAGGATAGCTTTGGTAGATCATTGGTCTTCTCTGTTACACTGCCCAATTTGCACAGCTTTTAACACAGGACTTCCTACTATTGCATCATGAGGTTCAGTGCCCTCCACAATAATTCCTTCATAGGGACTGTGTCTGCAGCATTTCTGTCTTTTTAGAACAGAATATGTCTTCTCTATGTGATTAAATGTTGTATTTGCTTAGTGATGCCCCTTCACTTCTACTCCTGAAGAGGAACATGGTGAGGCTGTCAAATAAAAGGTGATTAGACCTTAAATCATATTGTTGCGTCTCAATACCAATGAGGGTTAAGAGAACTCTGTTTATCCATTCGTTTTCTCCCAGATCATCATATGTTTTTCAGTTCTGATTTGAATAGTTTTGCAATAGCTGAATTAAGCAATATGACTTGCTTCTAGATGGTGACTTATCTGTATCTTTCTTCTGCAGGTTTTGCTGACAGGACATGATTCAGAGGGATATTTTGTACAAGCTGCTGCTTTTCTCCACCATAGTGTCAGAAGCTGAGCCAGGAACCAGAATAAATGAAGGTAAGGACTCCTCTGGTACCTGGTTATGCAGGATAGTGCTCCACTCAATGATTTGTACCTCCCTAAGTTAGACTAAGCCCTGCTAATCTCCATTTCCTGTTGGATATTACATAATGATTGTAAGATCCCAATTTTGCAGTTATAGACCTTCCTAGTTAATTTGAATTTAATTGTCTTTAACAGTGTAAAATGTGTTTGCCTCTCTGTTTCTACTCTTTAAAAAGATAATGTCCTTGAAAATATCAAGGAAACAGAAAAAACAAACCTGGCTTTACCCTGGTGTGGATCTGCTGTTCTGTTCTCCAAGAGCACAGCTTCCATTCTCCAGCATGGCTGATTCTCTCAAGCCAGCAGATGTGGGTTTTTTCTTGATTTGACAAAGCTTTTGATACTGTCTCTCACTATCCTGTCAAAATGTCCAGTATACAACTGGACAAGTCCATCATGTGGTGGCTGGACTGTTGGCTGTTGGGTTGGGCTCGAAAAGTTCCAGTAATTTGAGTTCATTCAGACTGGCAGCCATCTCCATTGGGGTTCCCAAGGTCTCAGTTGCAAGATTGATGCTCTTTACTGCTTTTATAAATGATCTGGATTCAGGAATCAACTGTATATTAAGTTTTCTGATGATACTTGAGTAGGAGGAGCTGTGGACTCCCCTGAGAGTAGAGAGGCCTTACAGAGAGGTCTGGGCAGTCAGCATTTGTATGAAATTTTACAAGAGCAGGTGTCCACCTGGGACAGGGTAATCCTAGTCACACATACAGATTGTGCCACCATAATAACAGCTCTGCCTTTGCCAGTGTTTCCTGTTTTCTTAAATACTCTGGAATAGCGACATCCAGGTACCCCACTTCTATAAAACCGTCACATCTATACATGCAAAATACAATGTAGTTTGTGAATATCTGTCTCAAGTTCTTGACCAGCCTACAAAAGCAGAATAATCAGAGCATTTATACAGGATGGTAGGGGGGGAATCTGAAAAGTTGTTTTGTGGATCTTGCAAATATAAGTCCAAAAGTACCATGGATATGGAGCAGCCAACCTTGACTGTTTCTTTAGTCTTCCTTGCTGTTAACAACACAATTCAAATTAAGGTCCTGATTCTGCCCCAAGATTGGTGTTTGCAGATTACTACTTTTCAGTTTACATCAGCTATTGCTCTCTTGTGCCACACAGCAGATTCTGTGATCTTGTTGGATTACAGAACAGGTGTAGCCTTGTTGGATGGGAACGGCCCCTTGAGGCTCAGCTCCTGAGAGTCATTAGAGAAAGATTTATTTCTCTTTCACTTAATCAACAAAGAGGTTTCCCAGATGCAGTTTTTACAGTGTTTGCACTGAATGTATTAACTAAGTTTGATTAACGTAATTTAAGTCATATAATTAATACCATTAAGAATAATTCATAATTTATTAAAATGACAAAAAAAGATGTTGTCTCAAGTCAAGTTGCATTTAGAAGTTAAAAACAGAGCAATGTTACCAATATCATAGGTAAACTGGAAAAACAAAGCAACTATATACTTTCCAGCTTGTATTTTTACATTTTTCTCCAAAGCTAAGCTGTTTCTTCTCGTCAGAGCATAAGTCAATTATACTGTAGCACAAAAAGAAATCTACAGTATTTTACTGTCATTGTTGGTAATTTGTCCCTTAGGGTGTTGGTATTCAGACATAATTGCGTATTGTCTCTCCCTGTAACATTTTCTACTTTCTTTCTCTGTTAGAACAACATAAGAATTATTGCATCCATGGGTTTTAGCAAATTATCCAGCTAACTTGATTTACATTCTATTCACAAACAGAATTACAGAAGGGAAAAATACATTGGCTTTGTTTTGGGGTTTTTTTTCCCTTAGCTATCTTTTGGCCCTGAAAGATTAGAGTTTGTTCTTTTATTTATTTGTATGTGTGAACTACCTTTAAAAGTATGAACAAAACTAAGGAGACACCATTACATATAATAATATTGGAATCACTAGGTGAATCTCTTTTGAAAGGCCAGATGTGGCCTGCAGGCAATTACCACATTGTAAAGTGCGTGAAAAGTATTTGCAGTTTGTAAAAACAATAACCCAAAATGCTCAGTACACAGGTGAAGGCTTTGTGTTGGCTTGTTTTAGTCTTCTAAGAACTGAAGATTGCAGAGCCCTGCAAAATTTCCACTCTCTTAAATGTGTGTCACAGAATCACAGAACATTAGGGATTGGAAGGGATCTCGAAAGATCATCTAGTCTAATGAGTGAATTGTCCTAAGCTTTGGCAGATCTCTCATATAAATGAACTTCAGGACAGATGAAGCAGCCACAAGTGGCTTCAGGGCTGCTGCATCATAATCCAGGGGCTTCCTTGGTTCCCAGAGCACCTAGAGGTGGCCTGCAGTCAGCATTAGCTACCAATAAGCAGTTCTGCTGAAATATGATGAAATTACTTAGATTATTCAGGATAGTAAAGGTGATGTTCATTGTGAAAAGCTGCAGAAGGACCATATCAAGAGTAGAGCAATAGGGCAAGGAAAGAGATGTCAATCATAGAATCATAGAATGGCTGGTGTTGGAAGGGACCTTAAAGATCATCTAGATTCAACCCTTCTGCATAGGCAGGGACACCTTCACAAGATCAGGTTACTCAGGGCCTTGAACATTTCCAGGGATGAGGCAGCCACAACTTCATTGGGCAACCTGTTCCAACATCTCACCACCTTCACAGGAAAGAATTTTTTCCTAATGTCCAACCTAAATCTCCAATCTTCAAGTTGCTAACCATTTCCCTTTGTCCTCTTGTTAGCACCCATTTCAAAATTCAATGTCAGTAAGGGCATGATGAAAAAAATGCACTGATTTTTGAATTATACTTAGGTAAATCCTGGTTGTCTGCAAGCGTGAAGAACAGTGGTAGCGTTATAACGGGTAGTCGTGTTGAAATACCAGTCTAATGGCAGACTGCAGTCAAAACAAATTGAAAGCTAGATATTGTGAGGAGAGAAATAGTGAGCACAGGAAATATGATAATGCCCCTTATAAATTCAAGATGTACACACCTTGAGAATGATGTAAAGCTGGAGGCCACCCATAACCTTGAGAATGGTGTAACGCTGGAGGCCACCTATGCCAAGGGAAGTGTGTAGACCTGGAGAAGGCATGAAAAGGGCAACAATGGTTGCCCTTTGGAATGGTTTCCACTTCGGTGGGTAGCGAGTTCAGCTCGGAGAGGCTGCTGTGCTGTGTGACCTTGTGTGCCCATGTGTTGGTAGGTCACCAACAGGCCTTCTGCCTGTCCATCAGTTGGAAGAACACCTGGAAATCTCCGACAGCAGAGATGAGTGTGTGAGCACAAGCCGCTGACGCAGAGCGAGTGGAGAGCCATTTGGCACCATTGTTGCTGCTGAACTGACAGGCAGGAAAAAGAGGAGCCTGGCTGTAATTAACAAAGCAGCTTAACTACTAATACCTTGGTAATGTCCCTCGTAGTTCAGATGAAAGCCTCAATTGGTAATTTGAAATGAGAACAAACACACTGAAAGGGTGACTACTGTGAGAAAAGGGAGTAAGTGGGAATGGCAATTTATCCCAAACTGCAAGTTCTCTGGATGTGCTTCTGGTGGTGGAAACAGCTTTTGCTAGTGCTTTTCACAGCGAAAGCAGCTGAACTGAAGTTTCATGCAAGTCTTGCATGACAGCTCCCAGGGCAGCTCAGGCAGTATTTTACCATTATGGAAACAACGGAAAATAAAGAACAATTAAACTCTACCCACCCTCCCTAAAAGAACCTGCTTGATAGATTTTGACTGTCCATCCAAATCAATCAGAAAAAGTGAATAAAAGAGTCTAACTCTCATCAGGGAAATGTAAGAAACATTGAGCACATTTTCAGTTGAGAATTATACTAGGTGAAAAATGCTTTTGTCAAACAGAAACCTCACGAAACTCAAAGAGGGGAAATATTTTTTCAGATACAGAGAAAGTCTCTACAGAGCCTTCTGATCCATTAGCACCACAAATAATGCAAATTGGTATTTCAGCCAGAAAGTCTCCTCTGAGGCAAGCAGACTTAAACACAAAAGTTAGAGGATTTCTCAGGATGACCCCTCATTTCCCAGTTGATCTGATATACTGGGAGCTCAGTTGATCCCTCTTGCATGAAGATAAATCTACATGATGCAAAGATCCCAGAGTGCTTCCTCACCCTGAGCTTCATTGATTCAGCTGTGTACAGCTTAACCTTTCTTGCAAGGGGCTGACACTTGGCAGCAAATGTACTGGCAGCTCCATGGGATCTCACTGAATGAGATGAAGCAAAGGTGATGATTAGCCAGCTGATGACATGATACATTTCCATTTCTGTTTGGTCATCATTCTTTCAACGTGGTAACGCTGGGGAATATCTCTTCACAAAGAATTGCTTCATACAAAGGGGGAGGGAAATTGTTTTCATGCATTACAGATACCCACGTACCTTTTGAGGGCAGTATGTCAATCTCCTCATAACTCTACAGCACAGTGACTGTGAATCCCACCCCATGGATGCTTATGGCTAAAACGTAGTTACCAAATGTAAACCAGAAAAGTGTTTCCTGAGGTGGAAAAGCAATGAGCCTGAATCTGACAAGTAATTCCTTACAGCATATTAATCCAGAAATCTGGTGTTTTGAATTATTTCTTTTCTTCCATTTTGAAAGCCAGATCTTGGATTTTCTGGTGTTCTAATTCTCTCTGACAGAGTTCCTACTCTCATGGCTTAGTGGCTCTTTGTATTCATTGCCCATACAGCATGGGTGGGCTATGTTTGCTTTGCTGTCCTCCTCCATCTGTCATGAATAACAAAAACCATAGGAACAGGCTGAATGTATCTGGAATCACTCAGGTAGGAGATGAACTTTGAGTGTTGACTTTTTCACCCTCACAGGCATTGTCCATTTACTTTCTTCTTAGATCCCTGCTCTAATTTGTACAAAGCTACTTGTGATTAGCTGGCATTTACAAACACGTATTGATTTTTTTATTAATTTATAAAGAGTTCAAGCAAATAGTGTCAGTCTATTCTAGCAATAATCCCCCAGGAGGGGAGGAAAGATACAGACAAAACTGCACAATCTGTAGGCAGTGCGCAGGGCATGAGTGGGGGAAGATTCTGGGTGTCTGGGCAGACCTTCACCATATCTCTTTGTGTGCAGCGCATCAATACAAATGTCAGGAGAATAGTTTCAGCAAATTTAATTTAAAATTATCCTGAGACATACACGAAGCAGGATGGCTGTTTGTGAAATATGCAGTAGCAGGTTTTGAAGAATCTCGTCCTTACCTGGGCATCTTCTGAGAAAAAAGAGGCCTGCCTCAATCATGCTGAACACCAAACGCCAGGGGCAGGATCGAAACAATTAATGCAGTGTCTTAGCTCAGAAGAATGGAAGGTGCCTGCTGAGGATCCTCTGACTGGATTTCAAGGCTGTTCAGAGACCAAAGAGGAAAGCATTAGAGTTGGAGTTCACTGGAGAAACACAACACAGAATCATAGAACATCAGGGACTGGAAGTGACCTCGAAAGAGCATCCAGTCCAATCCCCCCGCCACAGCAGGATCACCTAGATCCAGTCACACAGGAACATATCCAGGAGGGTTTTAAATGTCTCCAGAAAAGGAGACTTCAGAATCTCCCTGGGCAGCCCCTTCAGTGCTCTGTCACCCTCACTGGGAAAAAGTTCCTTCTCATATTGATGTGGAACGTTCTATGGTCCAGCTTACACCCAGTGCCCCTTGTCCTATCATTAGAAGACACTGAGAAGAGCCTGGATCCATCCTCCTGGCACCCACCTTTCAAATATTTATAAACATTAATGAAGTCACCCCTCAGTCTCCTTTTTTTCAAGCTCAAGAGACCCAGCTCCCTCAGCCTTTCCCCATAGTGGAGATGTTCCACTCCATCATCTTTATGGCTCTGCGCTGGACTCTCTCCAGCAGTGCTGTGTCGCTAGGCAGAGCTCAGTGCAGAAAACATCTACAGAGGAAGAGTGAGGGAACTATGTATGAGTGTTTCAATAAAACACTCTGCTTCTGCTTTGCTCTAGAAGTATGACAAGATTTATTGCTCTGCACGCATCAGGTTTCTCTCTTTTAATACAGAAGTATTGATAAGCATTCCCTAGAGTGGAGAGGTGGTATGTCAGCTCAGACCATTGTGTTCCAGCAGAACTCAATTAATCAAAATGCGTAGTTTAATTTAACTGAAAGTTTAATTTTTCCTCTGAAACAGTTTTCCTTAAAGCCACTCATACCTGGTTTTGAACAGCAGTAAGAACTGTTTTAAGTATAGTGGTGGTATGTTAGCCTGAGTGCTTATTGGAGACATATTGAGGTTCTGACTTGAAGAGAAGCTCATCCTGAAGGACTGATTGCACAGGGGGTGCTGCAGTGCAGCAGCTAGCTGGCTGAAGTCAGAGGTTCCAGCTAGGTGTTAAGGGAAAACATCTCATTGTTCATAGTGTCTGCCTGCCAACCTCATCTGAAGGCTTCATAAAGTAAGGGCATTGATGAAAAGGTTGTCTCATGTAATGAAATGTCCTGTGAATACAGGAGCAGAACACTTGCAAGTGATAGTGAACCTCATCTAAATAAAATAAACCCACCATCAGATAGCTTTCAGTGACATGTTAAAGAATGTTATTAGCCTGAGTCTAGCAGTCCTGTGGTATTTAGAATCCTCTGGCATTTCAGTGACCTTTTATGAGGCGTATTGCACGGAACAATTAATTTATTTCATGACCATCCCATTGTATCCAAGAAAAAAAAAAGAAAGCCAAAACCAGGTGTCCCGATCAGAGCCCTGTATTGCATTTCAAAACCCATTGAGAGGAAGCTAATTTCAACAATTTGCATGAGAGCCTTTTGCTATCACTTCTATCGTAGTATCGGTGTCAGCTCAATTTTCAGAGCAGCTGTAGCTCAAACACTGACCTGCTGCCTATTACAGTAGTGTAATGAAGTGCAATGGACTAGTAATTATTCTACATTACCGTAGATCAAGTAACATGCGGCCTTCAGTTATCACAATGGAATCCCAGTTCTTGCTCAAAATGAGAAAACTGACCATGAAGTTGATTTAAGGGTGTCATCAAAAATTACTTTCAGAGCCTGCAAATGTACTACTTATTTCCCAGATAGCATCTGACATTGCTGTGCAAATGTCCCAGAGTCGCTGCATACTTGAATAAACTAGTTTCAAATAACTACATGAAGAGTTGTAGTCGAGCAGCAGGAGTAAATTGAGATGGGATGTTCTAAAAATTTCTAGTAATGAAATTGCATTAGGCAAATGATGTCAGTGTCTCCTTTCTAACACCATCTGTGAAACATCCTAACAACCTACTCAGGAAATCACGTGGGGTTGGGGTTTTTTCTTTCTGTCACTGCATAGGGAACATTGAGCATTAGGAATTTGACTTAAAAGTGTGGCAAATCGCTTGCTACCTGCCTTTACAATAGTGGCCTCAGCCTGTCCAGATCACATTTCTCCTAAAGAACTGGACAAGATTGTCATCAGCTGTCTGTTAAGATCAACTTCTTCTCCAACCCTCTTGGTGCAGCTGTCTCAAAAGCTGCATTTAACCCCCTCTTTTGGAGAGTGGAAGCCTTGAAAGCAACTTCCAATGTAAAAGATGGGATGCTCTGGAAGTGAAATGCTTCACATTGATCAGGTTTTGTCACCCACTACAGACACACTGCCCTGGAGTGGAAGACAGACAGACCTCCCTGTAAGAAATGCTTATGGGTAGAGAAGGAGCACGGAGTGTATTGTCGTGGGCTGTGCTTTAAAATTTTCCAATTTATTGCTAAGCTATTACTGAAAGGTTTTTAGGAAGTTGTGTTGCTCCTGATGGAGATAATTAATTCTATTTCTTAAGGAAATGTTTAAAAAAAACTCTCTTCCCACATCACCATCAGTATCTGGCAGGAAATTTTAGCTCTACCCCATCAGAGGTAACAGGATATTAAAATATATGGAAAAAGCAGACTGGAAAGCTTAACTGTCAAAACCAGTAACAGAGTGTCAGAGCTAAAATTCGAGTTCTAAAAAAGGTAAAATAATCCCTACAGAACAATTTTTAAGAATCTGTGTGGGGGTTTTTTCTAGAGGGAGGAGAAAAGGAATGTGGCTTAGAAGTTTGCTTTCAGTCCACATGGAAGTCATATCCAGTAATTCACTTCAGGTAAGTGGTGTGGGGATGCACAGGCTGTCGGGATGAGTATCACAGAATTACAGAATGTTAGGGATTGGAAGGAATCTCAAGAGATCATCTAGTCCAATTCCCCCTGCCACAGCAGAATCACCTAGATCAGGTCGCACAGGAACACATCCAGGTGGGTTTTAAATGTCTCCAGTGAAGGAGATTCCACAATCTCCCTGGGCAGCTCATTCCAGTGCTCTGTCAGCCTCACCATGAAGTTCCTTCTCAAACTGATGTGGAACCTCCTATGTTGCAGCTCACACACATTGCCCCTTATCCTACCATTAGATGACACTGAAAAAATCCTGGCTCCATCCTCCCAACACCCACCCTTTCCATTTTTTATCAACATTAATGAGGTCACCCCTCAGTCTCCTTTTGTCCAAGCTCAAGAGACCCAGCTCCCTCAGCCTTTCCTCATAAGGGAGATGTTCCACTCCATCATCTTTGTGGCTCTGCGCTGGTCTGTCTCCAGCAGCTCCATGTCCTTCTTGAACTGAGGGGCTCAGAACTGGACACAGTATTCCAGATGTGGTCTCACCAGGGCAGAGTACAGTTCTGCAAAACTTCTCTAGGATTGGACAGTGAACAGGTAAAATAAAACCATAACCTCATTTAGTAATCAGGGCATAGGAGAAAACAAATTGAGTGCCTTTTTTTTTGAACTGAATAAAACTGAAAGGGGTTAAATCCGTAGTAATTCAACATATCTCAGTGAGATGGAATTAATTTCCCATTACCATCAGAAGTTACAAACCCTTTCAATGACTGTAGAAGAAATTTATATATTGGAGAAGCTGGAACTGATAGTTTTTTCCTTCCTGCTAGAGGTTAGGCATATTTGTATGATGAGGCAAGACACAGGAGAGGCACTTAAACTAGACTGACTGGACTCCACCACCCTCCTACACAGCACTTGGAAATGATCAAAGCATCCACTGCTTTGCAAAACTTTGTGGTTGCTCTGGATTTCTCTTTTTCAGTTCTTATCAGCAACAGCCAGGAGCTGAAGTGTTAGATGAACATGGGCATCACCCTGGATCATGAGAGAACAATATCATGGGGCAATGTCAGAGGGCAAAACTGAGTCAGTATGCACTCAATTGCCAGGCCTGCATCAGCATGTGCCTGTAATGCTTAAGCAGTAGTTTAGACTCTTTGAGCATCTCATCACTGATCAGTCTGCTAGTCCTGCTTCCTGCTAGATTCGTTATTGAACAGTCCTGAGTCTGAAATTTCAAATAGCTAAGGCAGTCTTGCCAAACTTCATATCCACTGTGCTTTGAGTTTTGCTTACCTTGGATGCATAAACAAGCAATAAGTCCTTGTGCATTTGCTGAGGATAGAGAAGATGCGTTTCTGAGGCTGTGAATTCTTTCTCTAGTATATGTTTTGCTTCAAGGATAACAGGTAGAAACAAAGTCATTACCGTAAAGATTATAAAGATGATGACATTAATTTGTTTGACTTTCGGTGATGCTGTCTTGGAACAGACTGGCACAGTGTAAGTATTTTAAAATTAAAAAGCAGTAAAACTCATGGGTTCATGGTCTGAAAAGACATTGAACGTGTGTTTGTTCATAGTGCAATCTGAGCCCACACGGTACTAAATGCCTGCAAGTGCTCTGCCTCTGCATTTGGAGCTGGAAATGTTGGAGATGTCACTGTTCATTGCAGGGAGAGGATTGGATAGATGACCTTTGAAGGTCCCTTCCAGCTCAAAGCATTCCATGATTTTGTGATTCTATGAAACTTTACTAAATAAACCTGAACTTCAATCTTTCTGGAACTGAGGGGCCCAGAACTGGATGCAATATTCCAGATGTGGTCTCACCAGGGCAGAGTAGATGGGGAGGACAACCTGTCTCAATCTACTAACCACCCCCTTCTGATCTACCCCAGGAAAAAACCCCATCAACTCAGTTACCTGAGTGTGTTCTGATCTCTGTACTGCTCTCTAGTCATACTTGTTTTTTGAGCACTAACTGTGGTTTACTCTACTTGGACTAGAACTGCATCCAAACTAACTTCAGTAAAGGCATTTTGTAGCTGTGAAGCAGAACTGGATTTGAAATAACGTTCTCATGATCAAAGATTCTAAGAATCTTTTGTAGTAATTGGAGAATAACAACTATATAAAATGTGTTTGCTTCTCATATTTAAATGAAGCGTGAAGATAAAATGCATGAGAGGCTTATTAAATGAACATACAGATACTGCAGCTGATAAGATCAAAGCAATTGAGTGGGATTTTAATTTAGGCATTTGACTGACTTTAAAAAGTTTTTGAAGTAGTGTTGGCTTCGTTCCATAGTATCTGAGAGGTTCGCTCAGTTGTGGATTGCTCCGCTGGGCTATTCCCTCCACTGGAGAGATATTATTATTTATACTGTATCCTGAGAATACTCTAGATGTAAAAGGCACAGGCAGAGTTCCAAGCCTGAAGGCCTTCAATCTAAATGGGCAATATAGGATGAGGGGTGTAATAAATTGCAGCTGTTTACTTGAACTCGAAGCAATGTCTTTCAGCTCTACAATTATACCCTTCATCCACTTTGAACTGAAGAAGCTTTCTGTACAGTTTTCATCTCATGGCAACGCAAGTCAGACTGGCTGTAGCAGCTAAGTGAAGTGACTGCTGTCTGTGGGCTTCAGCAACAACAAATAGGCTTCTCTAAAAGAAACAAATATTCCTGGAAGTCTCTTGCATGGAAATTCACAGAATCAGTCTGGTTGGAAAAGACCCCTGCGGTCATCGAGTCCAACCATCTACCCTACCTTACACGTTCACCCCTAAACCAGATCCCTCAACACCTCATCCAAATGATCTTTAAACACATGCAGGGATGGCGACTCAACCACCTGCCTGGGAAGCCCATTCCAGTGCCTGGCCACCCTTTCTGTGAAAGAAAATTTCCTAATATCAAGTCTAAACCTCCCCTGTTGTAACTTGAACCCATTCCCTCTTGTCCTATCACTAATTGCCTGTGAGAAGTGACCAGCACCAGCCTCTCCGCAATATCCCTTCAGGTAGTTGTAGAGAGTGATGCAGTCTCCTCTCATATTTGTTCTTATGGCTTTAAAAAACGAGAGATGGAAATAAGACTTGAGCCAAAAGTCTCTGAAAATCTTCAATTTGTATCAAAAGGGTTTTGATTTGAGGGTTGGGGCTGGCATGCAGTTGTTTGGTCCAGAACTACAGAGCCCTGGGAAAAGAGCAAAAACTCCAGGCAACCTGCTTTGTTAATTTGACAAAATCAGGCTGTGCCGGCCAGAGCAAAACCCCAAATACCTCAGGCTGCTGCACAGAGGTCTGCACTGACAAGTGGGTCTTAAATAGTACCAGGACACACAGCCTGCTCGTGGCTCTAACACCAAGAGCAACTATTTGAACATCTTAGAAAAGGCCCAGGGTATGACAGAGAGAAGGAAAAAAGCATCAGAGAGCATCTGTGGTTCAGTTACCGGTTTGGTTCTTCTGTCAAAATGGAGCTGTCTGCTGCGAAGGGGCTGAATCTTAGCAGTGCTATGCACTTCCCTAAGACATCATAAGGCATCTACTTTTCTCAGCTCATCTTGAAAATCTTTTTATTTGGGATTCTTTAAATCAAACACAAATGGAGGGGTTTTTTAATGTTTCATTAAAGCAAAACTCGTTCTGTCTTCCTTCCTCCTGCTAAGAGGCTGTATAGAATAAGAGACACAACTCGGACAAATACCTCTCTGTTGCAGAGTTAGTCCCAACTTACTCAAACTGTTTTAGGGAAGAATCCCATGAGCAGGCCTTCTTCAGTCTCTATCCTTCAGACTCTTCTCCGTACTTGGTTCTGCGGGAGAGAATAATCACAGAATCACGGGACATTAGGGATTGGAAAGGACCTTAAAAGATCATCTAGTCCAATCTCCCTGCCACAGCAGGATCATCTAGACCAAGTCACATATCCAGATGGGTTTTAAATGTCTCCAGAGAAGGAGACTCCACAACCCCTGTGCGCAGCCTGTTCCAGTGCTCACTGGGAAGAAGTTCCTTCTCATATTGATGTGGAACCTCCTATGTTCCAGCTCACACCCATAAGAAGCTTTTATGTCTTGCATCATGTAATAGATCCTGCACACAGAGAAACTGCACAAAGTCACTGTGCATCCAATTTACGTCAGTATTTGCATCAATTTTAATGAGAAGTAAAGTATTTTGTCATTTTTACTACATATAGGAAAAACACTGGTTGAAAACTAACACCGTGATGTCTGATTTTCCTATTCACATCTATCACTGCTAAGGGAAAAAATCCACTTGTAACTTTAAATGTTCCTCTAAATGTCCTTCCTCAGCACACCTAAAGGCAATTTTCTTGGAAAAAGCCAGGGTGTCTCAGTCTGGTATGTAATGCAGATTAGTGTTTGACCATTTCCCAAAGACAATTCAGTCATTCTGCCAGCCACAATGTCCCTTACTTATGCAAATGGCCAAGCAGAGCAGCAATTACCTGTCTGTGCCAATGCAGGTCTTTCCACCACTGCCAGCTGTTCACTTCTAGAAAGATACCTGCTGCCCCTATAGGCACTGGGTCACTGGAGAGTGATTTTAAGAGTCTCTGAGCATGAAAAGAAAAGTTTATTTAAATGTAGTGCCGGAACCTGGAATCCATCTGTTCATGAAACGCATCAAAAAGATACCTTGAAGGTTTTATAAAAAACATTTTGTTAACTGATAGCCAAATACATTCCAGTAACACCTGTTCTAGTAAAAGAGTTATCTTTTGTCACTGTCTCAGATCCTACGCTGGGGCAATCCACACTATGGCCAGACTTTCTGCTGCTGCAATGCCCTTCCAGACTGGAAACCACAGGAGGACATATTCTTATAAGGATGCAGAACTAAGGAACGAGTGATGTTATGTTTTTAACATGTTGGAGCTCTAGAGTTCAGTGCAGAGCCGCGAAGACGATGAAGGGAGTAGAACACCTCCCTTGTGAGGAAAGGCTGAGGGAGCTGGGTCTCTTTAGCTTGGAGAAATGGAGACTGAGGGGTGACCTCTCATTAATGTCTATAAATATGTGAGGGGTGGGTGTCAGGAGGATGGAGCCAGGCTCTGCTCAGTGGCATCTAATGATAGGACAAGGACCAATGGGTGTGAGCTGGAACAGAGGAGGTTCCACATCAATGTGCGAAGGAACTTCTTCATGGTGAGGGTGCCAGAGCCCTGGAAGGGGCTGCCCAGGGGGATTGTGGAGTCTCCTTCTCTGCAGACATTTAAAACCCACTTAGCTGTGGTCCTGCTGTGTCAGGGGGATTGGACTAGATGATCTTTCAAGGTCCCTTCCAATCCCCAATGTTCTGTGTTACTGTGATCTGCAGTTGCTGGGGAGCCCCGGTAGCAGCGAGGATCCTAAGAGCCTGTCTCAGCAGTTACAAAATCCTATGCAGTGCATCCACTTGTAGGCGAGGTCTTCAAAGGTCACTGTAAGAGGGTCCAGCTTTTATAATGCCAAATTGGCAAGTCAGAGTGACTTGCATATTTCTTTGAGCAGAAACATCTGGTGATACACTTGCTGACAAATTGAGACCAGGGCTTGGCCACAGCCCAAGACATGTGTGGTAGGGTTCCCTAGAATATCTCACCTGAACACTTTATTAGCACAAAATGTATTTTGTTCTGGTCAATTGCACAAGGTAAGCAAAAATCCCTAAAATATCTGGTCTGGAATCAGCATTTCTGAAATACTAATAACCTAATACAATAAGCAAATAAACACAGGCTGCAAGGTGCCGCTAGAGATCATAGAGTCCAACCCCCCTGCTTGAGCAGGACTGTAGGACCTAGGGCAGGTCACGTAGGAATGCATCCAGACAAGTCTTGACAGTCTCCAGAGAAGGAGACTCCACAACCGATTAACACCAATTAACAATTAATACCAAGAAACAGAAGAGTTAGTAACTACAAAAAATTCACTACAAGATATACAGGGTTCATTTAGAGGCTAACTCTTGCTTGGACCTGTTGTCCAGGCCTTAGCACTACATCCACTGCAGCCTACTACCATCACTGTCATTTGGCTTGTACCTTCCCAGAGTCAAGGGTCTTGCAGTATCAGAAAGAAAATGTTACTGTGTGTAAAACACATGAGAGGAAGTTCTCCTTTCTTAGATAGTTATCAAGTTATCAACACTAAGGAAGCGTGGAGGTGCTGATAACCCTGGAGATTAAGTTTCTTATGGTTACATGAACACTAAATGAGGCTTCAACTCTTCATCTTTTTCCTTCGGGTTCTCATGCTGCTTTGCTGACAGGGATGGCCTTTTCCATCAAGGGAATTATCACATGCAGGGAGATCTGATGCAGTTGCCAAGTCACTCTACATCATATTTTTAAAGTCATGGCAATCAGATGAAGTCCCTAGTGACTGGAAAAAGGGAAATGCCACATCCATGGCAGGGAGTTTGGACGAGATGATGTTTAAAGGTCCTTTGCAACCCAAACCATTCTGTCATTCTAACAAAAATAAGTTCAAAGTATATTCCTTTACAGCGTGCTCATCATTTTTCATTTCTAGCTCCTACATGACCTTATTTTTGCTTAAATAGCTATCTGGAATAAACTGTCCTATTCCAGACCACAGAACTGAAATTTGTGTGGTCAGGAGGAAAAACTGTCCATCCAGAGAGCACATGTAGTCACAGAATCACAGAACATTAGGAATTGGAAGGGACCTCAAAAGATCATGTAGTCCAATCCCTGTGCCACGGCAGGACCACCTAGACAAAGTCACACAGGAACATGTCCGGGCAGGTTTTAAACATCTCTGGAGAAAGAGATTCCACAACCCCCATGGCAGCCTGTTCCAATGCTCTGTCACCCTCTCTGTGAAGAATGGATTGTGACCAGTAAGTCTGGCTCACAAACCACTGTTTGGCCATACTGTTAATGTTCTTTCTCTGGCTTTTCCAGCCTCAATCATTATGTGGTTCTGTAAATATAAGTAGCTGTTGGAGTGGCTTGAGCCAAGTAGGATCATCTGCTTTGCTTGCAGTTAGACTCAACTTGATGGCAATTTTTTAGGTCCTTTTGGAGACCTGGAACAATATATCTGGTCATGGTAGATCTGGAAGGGCAGACAGTTGTAATCAGGAACCATTTCTTTTGCTTGTTTGTCAAGCATGAGTCTGAGCATGTCAGGCTCTAGGCTGGTGTGCTTTAAGGTTCAAGTTTAGGCATGCTCAGAGTTGTCTGGCTCTACAGGAAAATCAAAACTGGTGAGTAATGGAGTCATCTTGGCAGATCAAACTGTGTCTTTGCTTGAGGGCATGCTGTAGGTGAATCTAGGAATTGGAAGGGGAGACATGAAATTTACCTTTGCTCTGGAGATGTTTAAAACCCTCCTGGCCATGTTCCTGTGTGACTGGATCTAGGTGGTCCTGCTGTGGCAGGGGAGTTGGACTAGATGATCTTTCGAGGTCCCTTCCAATCCCTAATGCTCTGTGACTCTGTGATTGTGTCCAGTTGCACACAAAGAAGGTGTTCTTCTCCCTAAAGCTTTGCACAAGACCTAGTGAGCAGCTGAAGTACTTTGGGAAATATGCTTTTACAATATTCCTGTAACCTCTTCACTTTTTTAAAAATGAATTTCCTGATCAGTACAACGTAAGAAGGGTAAAACCCACCCCCGCTAGTGGCTGATATGTTGAGAGAACGTTTTTTTCAGTTTCTTGGGACACTTTTTAACTGTAGCCTGTCAGGACTACTTGACTGCTGAATCGCTTGGAATTGCAGACAAGCTCTTAGTGAGAGGCAGGCTAGTGACACAAGGAAAGACCCAAGAACTCTGTTTAGAATTTTTGGGGAGGTAATTTATTCTTGCCAGCGGGCACTCTTCCGAAAATCGTGCGCCCCGAAAAGCAGAACTCATCAGGTTATAGACAATCTTTTCATACATGTGCATAAACAGGAAGGGATATTACAATTAATTGTTATCATCCTGTTTGCATTTGCGCAGTTGGTCTTGGGGGTCTCAGGCGTGGTCTCTCGACTGACACTGAAGACCTTTTTCACAGTAACTTTCCTCCTTGGCAAGAGTGCCAAGCTGTTACAGACCCAAGCCTGGGAAAATAACCTTGAACATCTTCTTATCCACTTAGCTCTGCTGTTTGCGTATTAGTTGTTCTCTTTTCTCCTCTTTATCTGTACTTCAAGTCTGGCAACCAGACACTCTTGTTTTACCAACCCCCCCACATTCTTCTCAGCCAGCCTCAAAGCACATTCACGTTCCCCTTTCCCTGGTAAAGCAAAACAGTGTTTCACAGCACCTCCCTTCACACAGTTCTGACTGTCAGTATATCACTAGTGGCTGGCCTCTGCGATTCTTGAGTGTTGTGATGAAAAATGCCAAGCTCTAAAGTTAGGAGAGATTTGGGTAACCTCAAATCACAGAATCATTCAGGTGGGAAAAGACCCTCGGGATCATTGAATCCAACCATCAACCTGCAAGTTCACCCCTAAACCAGATCCCCCAACACAACATGTAAGCGTCTTTTAAACTCATCCAGGGACGGTGACTCAACCACTACCCTAACAATGGAGGCAGAAGGGTCCATCAGCTGTGATAAGAAAAATGGTGACTGCAGTGTGTAGCAGGAATGCTTTTTGTTGGGGAAATTCTCAAAATAGGTCAGCCTGTTCCAGATCTGTGATGCAGTGACCTTTAGCAGACTGGAAGATAAGTATCATCTGTTGGGTTGAGTCCATAAAGATATTAAAAGAACATACTTGTGCCCAGATATGTGTTTTGTTCTTGTGCCTACTAATATTAGAGTAAACAGCAAAAGCCCTTGTTTCTTGATGTACAAGTACAGGTATTCTCATTGAATTACTAACGGGATTACTTGTGATTAAAGCTCAGCATACATCTATTTTCTGGTAAGGTTCAGGTTTCAGATTAATTTAACAACAAGAGAAAAAAAAAGGTTTATGTTTTGTGTCAAACATTCTGTATCAGTGTTTTATATAGCTATTTCAATACTAACATTGCTAAAGCCACTTTTCCTGTGTTACTAATCTGTGTGGGACTTCCTACAGCAAAGAAAGGTGGAGAGTCCAGCACAGAGCCCCAGAGATGATGAAGGGAGTAGAACACCTCCCTTATGAGGAAAGGCTGAGGGAGCTGGGTCTTTTTAGCTTGGAAAAAAGGAGACTGAGGGGTGACCTCATTAATGTTCATAAATATGACTATGATAATGTTCTGCTGTGGCAGGGGGATTGGACTAGATGATCTTTTGAGGTCCCTTCCAATCCCTAATGATTCTGTGATTAAATATGTGAAGGGTGGGTATCAGGAGGATGGAGCCAGGCTATGCTCAATGGCTCCCAATGGTAGGACCAGGGGCAATGGGTGTGAGCTGGAACAGAGGAGGTTCCACATCAATATGAGAAGAAACTTCTTCATGTTGAGGGTGACAGAGCACTGGAAGGGACTGCCCAGTGGGTTTGTTGTGGAGTCTCCTTCTCTGCAGACATTTAAAACCTGCCTGGACATGTTCCTGTGCAACTTGGTCTAGGTGATCCTGCTGTGGCAGGGGGTTGGACTAGATCTTTCGAGGTCCCTTCCAATCCCTAATGTTCTGTGATTCTGTGATGGTGTTTTTAGAGCTATATAGCTACATTGCAGTTTGTGCTCTTATCAGTCTTAAAGAAGCTTTATATGTTACAGAATCACAGAATGGTACGAGTTGGAAGAGACCTCTGAAGATTGTCTGGTCCAATGCCTGTGCTAGAGCAGGATCACCTGGAGGAAATGGCACAGGAACACATCCAGGCAGGTTTCTAATGTCTCCAGAGCGGGGCACTCCACAATGTCTTTGGACAGCCTGTTTCAGTGTTCTGTTACCCTCACAGTGAGAAAGGTTTTCTATACATTTAAAACTGTTTTCCAGTTTGTGCCCATTGCCCTTTGTATCACTGGGCACCACCAAGGAGAGTCAGGTCTGTCCACCTGACACTCACCATTTCTGCATTTATGAGCATTGAGATCCTCCCTCAGTCTTCTCCACTCTAGACTACACAGACCTTAGCCTCTCCTCATTGCATAGCAACAAACTATGCTACCCTCAGGAAGTTTGCTGGTGAGGCTAAGCTGGATGAGTGTGTTGATCTGCAGGAGTGTAGGGAGGCTCTTTAAGGATTGGCTGGATTGATGGGCCAAGGTTAATTGTACAAGATACAACAAGGCCAAGTGCCGGGTCCTGCACCTGGGTCACATCAACCCCTTGGTAGGCTACAGACTTGGGTATGTGTGACTGGAAAGATGCACATCAGAAAAGAACCTGGGGGTATTGATCGACAGTCAGCTCAATATGAGCCAGCAGTGTACCCAGATGGCCAAGAAGGCCAACAGCTTCCTAACCTGTATTACAAATAGTGTGACAAGCAGGAGTAGGGAGGTTATTGTCCACCTGTGCTCACAGGTTGTCACCTGTGCACTAGTGAAGCCACATCTCTAATACTGTGTTCAGTTCTCAGACCCTCACTATAAGGATGTAGAACTGCTGGAATGTGTCCAGAGAAGGGTAATGAGGCTTGTGAAGGACCTGGAGTACATGACTGCTTACTGGATTGTACATGGATGCCTCCATACAGGAGCCTGTATTAGTTGTATCTCACCACACTGGAAATCTGTGACCTTTTCAGACATTATTTTCTGGAAAATAGAACATGTTTAACAGATACTCTTAAGAAATGAAGGGTGGAGTGATCATAAACCACCCTACTTGGGCTCCCAAAAGTTTATGCTGTTTGCAATCTGACTTCCAGGCTTTGATAGCACAAGTCCTGTGAGGAGTGGCTGAGGGAACTGGGATTGTTTAGTTTCAAGAAAAGGAGGCTGAGGAGACCTTATCACTGTCTACAACTACTGGAAAAGAGATTAGTGTGAGGAGGGTACCACCTCTTCTCCATGGTAGCAAGTGATAGCACCGTAGGAAATCATAGAATCATTAGGGATTGGAAAGGACCTTGAAAGATCTAGTCCAATCCCCTGCCATGGGCAGGGGCATCCCACCCTAGATCAGGCTGGCCAGAGCCTCATCCAGCCTGGCCTCAACCACCTCCCTGGGCAACCCATTCCAGGCTCTCACCACTCTCAAGCTGAAGAACTTCCTCCTCACATCCA
>JAOXOE010007642.1:0-24792 GCA_028565055.1 Phoeniculus purpureus
AGTCTTTACTCTAGGATTTTGCCTACGAGTTGTAAGAAATTACAATTTGGAATTTGTCTAAGCAACAGCTCACTAAAGGAAAAACTAAGATATGTGTATATGTGTATGTGTGTGTATATATATATATATGTATACACACATGCACATTTCATTTCTTCTCTCCTCCCAACATACTCCTTTCATTCTCCAGAATTTCAGTATTGTCTGTATTTCACCAGCACTATATTATGTGACTCTTGTCAAAGCCTTGGTTTACAAAACAAATAGATCAGGTGCAAACCTGCACAACCTCTCATCCGTTAAAGGTTGGAGAAGAGATGACTTCAGTGTACGGCAGTTATCACTAGTGTCACAAGACAGCAGTTATCGCTGCACTGGAAACATCAGAAACATCAGAATTAAAGCTGTAGCTTTCCTAAAAAGGATGAAATAAAGCAAACAAGTAACAAGGTGTGGAAAGAGAGAGGATTATTAATTCCATTAAATTTGGTCTGGTTTTAGATTTTTTTTTTTTAAAAAATCCCAAATCTCTTGTATGCAGGTTTTTTGTTGCAGCAATTTACAGTAACTTGGATAAAGGATCTTTATCATGCTATGATAAAGATTTTTCAAGCACGTAAAACATCATATTTTGAATTAATTATATTTCTAAATAGTAACCGTCATCACAGTTAGCTACTTGGTATTGATAGTGTGTGAGAGGGAGACTTACACAGGCTCCCACCAGGCTTTCAGCACTTTAGCCAGGACTCTGCTTCTCATCCTGATTCAGATAGAGCCAACATGCCTACCCTTGTTCACCGTGGGATTTTGTAGTGATGTGTGCAGAAAAGCAGGTTTTCGTGTCTTCAGACTCCTGGGCTGTGGTGAGATGTGGCAGGATGTGTCAAAAGAGGGGCAGCAAGGGTAGTTGATGGAGAGTCAGGAGAACAAGCATTATGAGGAGAACCTGAGTGAGCTGGAGCTGTTTAGTCTGAAGAAAAGGAAGCTAATGGAAATTATCTGGTCGCTGTGGAAATGGCATCAAGTTGTACCAAAGGTGGTTTAGTTTGGACATTAGGAAAACTTCCTTACAGAAAGGGTCATCAAACACTGGAACAAGCTGTCTAGGGAGGTGTTTGCATCTCCATGCCTACACATGTTTAAAAGCTGCGTGGGTATGGTGTTTAGGATTATGATTTACCGGTGGGTTTTGCAGAGTTAGGCTAATGTATGGACTCAATGATCTTGAAGATCTTTTCCAACCTAAATGATTTAATGTGTATTTCCTTCTACTTAAACTTTCTTGTCCTTCCTGAAAATCTTTGTTGTTTCAGGGCTTTGGAAAAAAAACAAACAACTCTGTCTTGGAGCCTTAGCAAGGTTTTTTCTGTAGAAAGCCCAAAGCACAGCTTTTCAGTAATGGTTCATCCCCTTTGTAAGTTACCTCTGCTGACCTGGATGGTTTCAGTGGGGATTTTATACCTTTATTATAGGCTTGTGGACACACAATACTCTGGTCTTCTCTTGAGCAATTCCTTGGCCACTGTAGTTTTTGTATGATATGCTCTGTGTTAAGTAGGGGCAACAGTATTGAAAAAGAAAAATTACTTCATAGATCTTTCACAAACTGTGGAGAGCTCTGTCATCTAGCACAAACCTGGGAATGTCTGCTATTAAGACTGTACACGTGTTTCAGTTATTATTTCATCTGTTCAGAAATGTTTTGTATTTAAAACATACAATATTCAATAATACAGTTCTTGGTTGTTTCCACCATGTGCATTACCAGCTTTCTGATATCAACAAGGTATCCTCTCTGCACACAGCCCATGAACTTGATGTGTATTGCATTGTACACAACTTACATGGAATCAAGTTCCACCTAAAATCCCTTCAGAAATTATAAACTTCCCATTCAGCTTGACTGACGGTAAGATGCATGTTCTGTACACTTTGGTATGACTAAGGGCAGCAGTGCTCCACCTTTACATTGATCTCTTCCCAAGCAGATGGCAGCACAAGTAATAGGATCAGTCTGTCTGGCCAATTTGCATTTGCACAGAGGTCTTCCATGCTTATTCTTTCACTTCACATTTATTCACATTATTTCTCCTTAACCTGCCACCTCCCTGGCTCAGCAAGCAGACTGAATGCACAAAAGGATGTCTTTCCCTAATTAAGACTTCCTTTTCAGTTTAACAAAAGGCTACTTATATTAATTCTTCTACAAAGTTCCTTGAGAAATGTTGAAATCTTAGCATGAGAAAATCCAAGTTCTACCCCTGGATGTCACACTGACTGTGAGACATGTTCATTCTCTTCCACATTTAATGGCTTAAGCAATCGGGCTCCTAGGGACAAATTTCCCTAACTTTTCTCTTCTCACAGTATAGTGCAAAAGTGGAGTGGCACCCTACTCACAACGCCAGCGTTGCTGCTGTAGATTTAAATAAGTTTTCACCACAAGAAGGTTTAAAACAATCAAATAGGTTTATTCCCTGTGCTTTGTAACAAGAAATGGATCTGTTATTAAAAAGAAATATATTTTACTGCCTAATATCTTAGGACTAAATCTCTTTTAGTAAAAAGATGCTTCTCTCATGTCTTCCTTTCTAGATTAGACCAACTCTTTAATTACCTGTAAACCTACAACATCAGGCTTAAAGTGTAGGACATAAAGTCCTTCACCATGAGTAGCAGTAACTGCCAGTTTGATGTTCTGTTCTCTGGTTTAGTGATTCAATGGTTTCGCATATTTGTGCTTCCAAGTTAGGTACTGCTCGTGGAATCAAATGTGGAGGCAGGTACTTTATCAAAAATACCCTTGGAAAAATTGCTAATTGGAATTAGGAAAAATTACACTGGAAAATGCAGACATCTGTTAGTAGCAGACTGTTGTACTGACATTGAAACTACTGTTGTGGAGTGTGGACAGGGTAAGGTATCCATCCTGAGAAGGACACGACTTGGGTACTTGGGCGCAAGGCATTTTCTCTGCATTCCCTGTTTCCCTTTAGAGGCCAGTGCATGGTAAGGGAGCGATACCTGGGACCCCTGCAACAGCTACACAGGTCTGGATAACCAGGGCACCCTTTGGGTGCAAATGCTAATGAGTGTAGACAGCCTATAAATTCTTTCTCCTTCTGCTTATTATGTGGAAGATCACAGCTAATGACACCTAGAGTCACAGTTTTATCTCCTACACTTTGAAGCTTCACTGGAAGCCTATACAAATTACTTGGGGAAAAAAAACAGCAGGAGGGATAATGCTATGAACTGATATAAAATGTTATAGTACACTTTACTCCTTCTGTTAGGAGTATCTGTGACCAGAAAGTGGTTGATGCAATCATCTTGCCAGACAATGGAGCGTCTGTTTTGGAGTCCCTTGGAACCTACTGAGTTAAGACATTATTGAAAAGGTAAAATTTATGATACTTGAAAGGGAAGGAGATAGTCTGAATACACCGTAAAAGCAAAAAAGGTTGTAGGTTTCTCCTTTCCTATTAAGTCATTCTTGTTTCTTATCTACAATATAACACATCTATTAAAACTCTAATGGTAAAAGAGAACAAAGCAAACTAAGGTTAAAAGTAAGCGAAATTATCACACAGATTCTGAACCCCTGTGACTCCACTGATGAGAAAGATGACTCACAAGATTTTATTATTTTTCTTGCTGCTGGGACCAGCACCTGAAACCAGAACTGAAGATCTTTGATTTACATGAATAGAATAAGACAAGATTGATTTAGAAAACTGAACCCACTGGACCTGTATGGTTTCTTTACTGACTTTGAAAGATTTTTAAGTCGTAAGAATATTCATGTTTCTCTGCTGGCTTCGTCTGAAGGTCTGTGTAGTTGTTGCCCTCTTTCCAACACTGGTAAGAGTAGGGAAGCTGTTTAGTGATGATTCCTTGAAATCCTGGATTAACGCCTTCGTGAAGTGTTTCTGAACCTAAGATTGTGTATCTACTGAAAAGAGTAGTTTTGGCAGTACGAAAACACTGGTGTGTTATCAACCACAAATGAAAACACCATAAGAAATGTCATGGAGAGGACCATCTCCAAACCAGCTAAGTCAAATACTGTCATTTTGAAACCTTATCAGTTTTTGACAACCACAAATTCTGCACCTGTAGTGCAGAATTTTGCGGCTTCATTATGTAAAGAAGTATTTCCCAAGTCTTAAACCTGTTGTTTTAAAATGTAGGTCACCTGTGAAGTATCTCGCTCTTTGAGAAGACAGTGAACACTTTTGATAATTCAAAAATTGCTAGCATAGAACCCGCTGGTCAACATTTTCCCCCAGAATGAAAAGTTTGTCTATTCAGTTTTTTCTTATACAAAATCTGTTCCCAGCCCTTGATCAAACTCCTTGCTTGCCCCTCAACCTTTCTTAATCCATGGTATGCATTTACAGGTACCTGGTTTGGAATTGCAAACAGTATTCGATACGCAGGTGCACCACGTATTAATATGAGGAATCGTAACATTTTCTGCCCTCTTGTCTGATCCTTTCTAATAACTTGGAGCACTCAATTTACTTTTATGACCTTTACAGAGCACCATGCTCAAGTTTTCACGGCACAACATTTTCTAAGACTAGTACCTCAGTCAGCTCAGAACCTCTATATATAAGTTTGTGTACTGTGTACGTAAATTTGGGATTAAATTCCTTCGTCTGTATGATATTACACTAATCTACAACGAATCCATTACTTCTTCCCACAATCACTGAATATTGCAAGGTTACGATACTTCTATTAATCAGCTGTGTCCTAGTAGCTGATATGCTTTTGTTATCAGTGGACATGTTCCTGTGTGACTTGGTCTGGGTGATCCTGCTGCGGCAGGGAGATTGGACTAGATGAACTTTCAAGGTCCCTTCCAATCCCTAATGATTCTATAATTCTATGATTCTATGATACTGTCACTCACTTACTATTCCTCTGGTTTTCCAGCTCTGTTCAAAGACTTACGATGATGTTGCATGTTGTGTGGTGGCCTTCCACCACGTACTTCCCCCTTCTCACTTCTTATCTTCCTGATCTAGGTGAAAACCTTCCATTCCATGCAACTCTTATTCTATGAGTTTTGGGATAAAAGCACTGTAGTTGTGCAGTTTTGCCTCTCCGTGTGGTTATTTTTGTTAAGGAAGAGACTTCTACTTTAATTCCTTACCTCAGTACCATAGTTCCCCTTTACCCACTGCATTAACTGCACCATAAGTGTTTCCTTTCCTCCACCTGATCCTCTGCTTCCAGGCGGTGCTTTTTTCTTCTAGGGAGAAGCCTTGCAGGCTGCACCCTGTCATCTGTTACCAAGCATAACCTCAGTGGACACTGCAGAAGCACACACATAACCAAAGGGTCCCCACACCACGGGAGGGGCAAATACCTGTGGCCTGTTTTTCTAATGCCTGTCTTATTGCAGTCATACAGTACCTGCCCTTTTGATAAAGGTCACTATATTACAAATCCCAAAAACTGAGATGAACTGGACAGGAGCTGTCAAACTAGAGGGGTTTGAGATGTGTATTCGGTGTCTGCTTTTAAATTGCTTTTTCTCTATTTTCATGGATTCCTGGAATTAGTAATGTTAGAGACTATATTATTAACTGTAGTAAACAGCTTTTCTTACGACAGTTTCTGATGCAAAACCCCAGAAGTGGACTGTGAAGTGAAAAACAGGACAACAATGAGCATGTTGTGATAACAATTCCATTGCAATGTCTTTACATTTCAGTTTGCAGTAAAGGTTTATTCTAGTCCAGAAATCATATTGAAACATTCATCATTGCAATTGATCCTGCGGGTTGTTGAGTGAGGACTACATACAACACTTCAATCCAAGCAGTCAAGCATAAATGTCTTCTACCACCATTGGCAACTTTGGCCAGACTTGGAATTCATGGTCTGTTTGCCCTTGGAAGAATTCTGTATTAAGACACAGAATGAAATGGAGAAGGCAGTCAGTGGCCAGGGCTTCCTTTGCAGTAGGGTATTTTGAAAAGGTGATCATAGCAGATACTATGTTCTCATGATCTATGGTGGAAGAGGTTTGGCAGGGGTTTTTAAGTGCACACTTTCCGGCTCACTGAAATGTGGACGTTGTTATTACTCACAGCTGTCCATTTTAGAAGACAGAAAAGCAGTGATGGAAAAGTCACATTATAGTTTATCACCAGAGAACTGTTCAGCTACCCAGACAGAAATAGATTTGTTCAACAGCTCCCATTGTAACAGACTGGGGGAGCAGGGAATGTAACAGGGACAGAACTGTAAAATGGGAACATTTTCAAAAATCACGTCAATTGAGCAAATGTAGTTTCATACAGAACATATGAACTACTGTGTGGGAACATGCACGTGTGAGACCTGTGTTCCAAGAGCTGAGGACACGCTGCTGGTGCTGCAGTAGAGTTACCTACCCCAGCTTTGCCTCTCTCAAGCCAGTTGATCTCAACTTTATGCTCTGGGTTTCAATGTTACATTAATTGAAGAAAAGGACCATTGTATTTCTCCTTTGCCCAAGTCCATAAACTAATAGTTGCACAGCAGAGGTGGAAGCAGCATCAGATTTAGTTAGTGTGAATTGCCAGGTGATTACTGTTACACAGATAAAGAGCACTTCATTTCAGGATCACTAGCTGTGTTGGATATTATATATCTGCTTCCATTGCTCCATATACTATGGGAGTATCACAGAACCACAGAACACTAGGGATTGGAAGTGACCTCAAGGGGTCGGCTAGTCCTGTCCCCCTGACAGAGCAGGATTCCCTAGAACCAGTCGCATAAGAACATGTCTAGGCGGGTTTTAAATGTCTCCAGAGATGGCGACACCACAACCCCTCTGGGCAGCTTCTCCCAGTGTTCTGTCACCCTCACCATGAAGTTGTTCCTTCCTTCTCATATTGATGTGGAATCTCCTATGTTCCAGCTCACACCCATTGCCCCATGTCCTATCATTGGATGCCACTGAGAAGAGCCTAGGTCCATCCTCCTGACACCTAACTTTTCTATATCTATAAACACGAAGTCTCAGTCTCCTCTCTCCAAGCTACAGAGACCCAGCTCCCTCAGCCTTTCCTCAACAGGGAGATGTTCCACTCCATTCATCATTTTTGTGGCTCACATTCTTATCTAAAGACAGATTTTTCTGAAAAGGAAGCTGGTACTGCAAGTTTATTTTCAGATAAGCTTCAAGTGAATTTGGAATGAGTTGAAAGATATCTTGTAGAGAGTGATTCTTGGGCAGACTTTTTTTTTTGTACCATGTTCAAGGGGGAAAGGAGCTTGTCACAGAAAATGTGTCCCTTTACAACACGTGTTTAATGTAAGAATGCATCTACCACTCTGAGAATCTGCCACTAAGAATTTCTATGCTATGTCTACATTTCAGTGTTATAGAACAGGTTTTATGATTATGCATAGCTGGAACTCTGTAAAACTTGCTTATCAGTGAAGTCTTCTCATTTAGTCACAATGTTTATCAAGTATTATATAGTGCTCTTTGCTCTGAAACACTCACAAGTATTTTTCTAAGCAAGTACCCTGCCCTCTGCTTAATTTGCAACTTTATTTTCCAAAGACTTCAGGAATTATAATTAGAAGTTATATTGAAGTTTTGGATGCTTTCTGGCAAGGTATTTTGATTCAAATAATTGGTACTAATGTTAGCTAACTTCGCTTTAAGATAGGAAAGATCAAGGTTTCTAAAAGATGCTAATAAACCAGAATTGAAAATCTGAAAAAGTGAGTGCTGTCAGTCTCGCTTCCAGTCAAATCAGCTGGAATCATAGAATCATTAGGGATTGGAATGGGCCTCAAAAGATCATCTAGTCTAGTCCCCCTGCCACAGCAGGATCTCACCTAGACCAAGTCACACAGGAACATATCCAGGCGGGTTTTAAATGTCTCCAGTGAGAGAGACTCACAACTCCCCTGGGCAGCCTGTACCAGTGCTCTGTCACCCTCACTGTCAAGAAGTTCCTTCTTGTATTTATATGGAACCTCCTATGTTCCAGATTGCATCCATTGCCCCTTGTCCTATCACTAGATCACATTAAGAAGAGCCTGGCTCCATCCTCCTGACATCCACCCTTCACATATTGATAGACATTAATGAGGTCACCCCTCAGTCTCCTATTCTCCAAGCTAAAGAGACCCAGCTCCCTCAGCCTTTCCTCATAAGGAAGGTGCTCCACTTTCTTCATCATCCTTGTAGCTCTACGCTGGTTTCCCTCCAGCAGCTCCACATCCCTCTTAAACTGAGGGGCCCAGAACTGGGCACAATACTCCAGATGTGGTCTCACTAGTGCAGAGTAGAAGAGGAGGAGAACCTCTCTCGATCTGCTAGCCACCCCCACACTGATCCACCCGAGGATGCTGTTTGCCCTCTTGGCTACAAGGACACATTGCTGGCTCATGGTCATCCTGCTGTCCACCAGGACCCCCAGGCCCCTTTCTCCTAAACTGCTCTCTAACAGGTCAGTCCCCAACCTATACTGGTACCTGGTGTTGTTTTTGCCCACATTGCAAGACTCTACACTTACCCTTGTTATATTTCATTAATTTCTCCCCTGCCCAGCTCTCCAGCCTGTCCAGGTTTTGCTGAATGGCAGCACATTCTACTAGGGTGTCAGCGACACCACTCAGCTTTGTGTCATCAGCAAACTTGCTGACAGAGCACCCTAATCCTTCATCCAAGTCATCAATGAACAGATTGAACAGGACTGGTTCCAGCACCAACCCTTGGGGGACTCCACTAGATACAGGCCTCCAACTGGGCTCTGTCCCATTGACCACTACTCTCTGGCTTCTATCCCACATTGCCTCTGTTTGCCTGTGAGGATGCTGTGTGAGACTGCATCAAATGCTTTGCTGAAGTCAAGACAGACCACATCCACCACTCTGCCATCATCTAGCCACATGGTTATGCCCTCATAAAAGGCTATCAGGTTCGACAAGCATGAACCCGCCTGGATATGTTCCTGTGCGGCTTGGTCTGGGTGGCCTTGCTGTGGCAGGGGGATTGGACTAGACGATCTTTTGAGGTCCCTTCCAATCCCTGGTGTTCTGTGATTCTGTGATTCTGTGACTTTCCCTTGGTGAAGTCATGCTGACTGTCCCCCCTGTCCTTGATGTGCCTGGAGACAGCATTTGGGATAAATTGTTCCATCACCTTTCCTGGGATGGAGGTGAGGCTGACCAGTCTATAGTTACCTGGGTCCTCTTTCTTAACTTTTTTGAAGATTAGAGTGACATTTGCTATCCTCCAGCCCCTAGGCACCTCTCCTGATCCCCATGACTTAGAAAAGATGATGGAGAGTGACTTAGCAATGAAGTTCCATTATTGCCCTCTTCTATTATTTAAGTGTAGGTCTTACACTATTTAGAGCTTTCCCTTAATGTGCCACTGATTGGAATTCAGTGATTAACAGAAATATAGACATCTGTGATTGGAAAATGAAAAAGACATATAAAAATATTTCAATAGCGCACATGGAAAGATTGGGAAACTAGAAGGTAAATAGTGTCTTGCTTTTCAAAATATTACTTGGCAGGTGTCACTGAATGCTTACTTTTCAGCGTATTTCAGACTTGTTTTGACTGAAAATTTGTGCTTCTTTTATAGTCTTCCTTGAGACACTCTTAATGTTTAATTGAAGGTTTACTTTTACAGAGCAGTAAATAATGGAAATTATTCCCAAGTGCTTAGATTCTTCCATTAATTTACAGAAATTTTCCCAGCAAAATGAATACAAGAATATTCAGAAAATATTCTGTGAATTGTAGCTGAAAAGTGTAAGCAACTGAGGACTCATAAGGTCACTGAACATGACCAAAACATGTTGACAGGGTGTGAGTTTAGTTGCCAGCACTGTGTTAGGAAGGTATTGATGCTCTAAGTCCTCTCTTTCATGCTTTTCCATACTTGGAAACCATGACTTGTTCTAACTTTAATAGATTAATTTTGCTTCCAATGAAGAGAAGGTAGTTTAAAATAGGAGCAAAATTAATCGTTTTGTGGAGCAACTGCAGAGTCTTGCTCACCTCAAGAGGAGCACTAGCTTGTCTGTGCCCAAACTGCTCAGCTGCACCATCATAATTATCTAGGTGTTGAGGAGGTTCATTGTGATGGAGGTGCTTATTCACAGTGATATCATCTGTTTACCTTAGCTGCCCTTCTGATTTTGACATGCTGACAATTAGACAAGACTAAGAGTCTTTCTTTCCATTTTGCCTTTCATTTTCCTTTTCATGGTTCCTCAGGGAGATTGTTCTTACTGTTTATCTAAAGGTTTTCCCAAGATTGCAAGCTAAACAAAGCTACTTGGGTAAATTGGCCCAAATATATCTTGTAAATTGTCACATGTCATCCTGAGTGATCCAGCTGCATTTGCATCAGAAAAGTTTTAAGCTCTGCTAGCTCCAAAACGTAAGAAACAGAAATGTGACAGCTGAAGCAGCAACCTCAAAAAGTCACAGTCCTGAAGAAGTTGGCCCTTGCTTCAATTGAATGAGCTGGCAAAGCTTATGCTCTCTATTGTTTTCTACAGTGGGTGTTTTCAAATGCCAGATCCCTTATAATTCTGATTTTACTCCTTCCCCTGCTGATTTGATCAAGTGCTGACCCCAGTTCATGTTGTTGTTAACTCTCCTTAGTTAGATACCATTTCAGTTAAAACCTGAAAAAAAAGTACTTTCCCATTTTAAGAAGTGGGATTTTATCGTTAACAGAAATTGGTTCATGAGTTGACTCTGCAAACCTGCCTACTTAACCTCCCAAATTTCCTTCTGTTCCAGAACAGTCCTGTGTAATTTTTATGGCAATGAGTAACTGTTCTTGTAGTACTGTAAGCAGTCCCTGAGTGGCACACAGCACTGTGCTGTAGGAAGCGTTGGGGAAAGGTGTACTTCAACAGTGCTACAGAGTCAGGCTTGAATCCGTGATTGATAGAGTGAACTTTATAAAAAGTTTCTAATTTCTTTAGAGCAATTTTTATATGTAGAGGGCTTGGAGGAACTTCATCCATGTTACTTCAGTCTGACCAGGTTGTAGGTATTTGCCTTAGTACTTCTAGTTAACACTGAAGTGTTGTTTTATGCAACAGCTTAAGAGTCTATCTGTCCCTTCTTGGCTTTCCCTAGACCTTGCATAAATTGCAAGGACCACAGATGGAAGGAAAGATGAAAGCCTTCTCAGAATAAGCCTCTATAGTATTTACATATGTTGCTGACTTGATGCTGGAGTCTGCAATAAGAAGACACAGACGTCAGTGCTGATATAAGTGAGAGGCTGTAGAGGAGGGAAAGGACTAGTATGAAATTCAGAGGGAAAGTTTAATGGGGAAGAATCAAGAGATTACACAGCGAAAGGGCCATTTGAGTGCACCTCTAAAAGGAGAGTCAATAAAAAGGAGTAGGAGCAGAGGCTGGAAAAGGCACCAGGTGAAACACAGATGTGTTGTCTGTGTGCCCCTCAGGGGGCTATGAGGGTGAGAAATACATCTGGCTGCTGTAAGAGAAAGTGGGGGTGAAGACACCTTTTTGGAAGTGCAGACACTGAGGGAGAATCATGTTTCTGTTGTTTCACACTATTGCAATAGTAAAGCTTGAAAAGGCTGTCTGCCCTCAGAGCAAGGCTATCTAATGCACACTTCCCCTGGTGGATGATGACATCAACATACCAGCTCTGAACACACAAGGGAGTGAGCAGTGCCCTCACCTTAAGCCAGGACTACCAGTGAAGCAGCAACCAAGATGATACGGAAAAAACCCACATGTTAAGCAAACAAACCGGGTAATCCTGGAGTTGGTGTGCTGCTCAGAAAGCAGGGTGTATTCATTAGAGTGCAGGGAGGAAAAATCATGGGTGTCTTCCTATGACAGGGTAGGCTGTGCTCCATGTAGTCCTGAAAATGTGAGAGGAACTGAGAACGACATATGAAAACTCATTATGTAGTAAGCGTGCAGCAACCTGCAAGCAAACACAGAAAGCACTTTGCAGCAAATGCACTGCTAAGAACTTTAATGGCGTGATGATGTTTCAGTATTACGTAGAACGGTTTTCTTTGTCTCCACTGGTACAGTGTCTCTGATCAATGTGGAGATGAAAGGTCACTCAAAAGAGGACGTTACATCTACTTTGGTATCCATTACAAACATTTTGTCTGCTTTTTATTCTCAATATTTCTCTACAGAAAAGTATCTGCCTTTTTAATGTTTCCTCACGGGGTTTTTTGGGGGGATTTGTGCTGCATATTTTACATCACGTATCAATCAATCAATGGTTTTTGTTGATTAATGCTAGTCAGAAATTCTACAGAGGATAAGGACTTTATCCTGGCATTTTGTACTGTCACGTTTCCTGAGGGAAGCAGGAATGTGGATTCAGGCTATAAATGACACAGCTCAGGAGACAGATATACAATTAATATTTTCAGCAATCCTGGCTAACAGGGGAGGTTCCAGTCAACTGGAGATTAGTAAATATGACAACAGAAGGGCTAGAAGGAGGATCTAAGAAAGTAAAGACTTACTGATCTGACCACAGTGCTAGGAAATTTTATGGAATATATCATCTTGAGTGTAGTACATAAAGGGGATAAGACCTAGTCAGCATGGGTTCATAAAAGGTAAGTCCTTCTTTACCTACCTAGTCATTGGGGGAAGGGCTGTAGATGTTGTTTACCTGGACTTTGGTGAAATCTTAGACACTGTTTCCCACAGCATTCTTATGAAGAATGCTGGAGCAAGTGCAGAGGAGGGCAACAAAGTTGATGAAGGGCCTGGAGAGGAAATCTTATGAGGAGAGATTGAGAGAGTTGGGGCTGTTTAGTTTGAGGAAGAGGAGGCTAAATGGAGCTCTCATCGTTCTCTACAACTATCTGAAAAGACATTATAGAGATATTGGTGCTGGTCTCTTCTCACAGCTAATTAGCAACAGAACCACAGAGAATGGCTTCAAGCTTCCACAGGGTAGGTTTAGACTAGACATCAGGAAAAAATTTACTATGGAGAGTGTGGTCAGTCACTCAAATGGGCTGTCCAGGGTGGTGACTGAGTCCTCGTCCATGGATATCTTTAAAAGTTGCTTAGATGTGGTGTTGGGGGATTTGGTTTAGGGATGAACTTGTAGAGTAGGGTTGATGATTGGACTCAATGATCTCAAGGGTGTTTTCCAACCTGAATTATCCTATCATTCTATGAAGAAATGCCTGCCCATGACTTGAGCAAACGTGTTCTTCTGGGTTAGACAGTGGCTGGATTATCTGGTCCAAAATGTTATAGTGAACATATTTCCTGTTGGTGACTAGTCACAAGTGGTGTTCTCCAGGGCTCAGTATTGGGGCCACTCCTGTTTAATATCTCTATTGATGATCCAGATGGAGGAACTGAGTGCACCCTCAGTAAGTGTGCAGATGACACTAAGTTAGGTGGATATGTTGATCTCCTTGAAGGTAGAGAGGCTCTGCAGAGTGATCTAGATAGCCTGGATGGATAAAAACAAATTGAGAATGAACTTCTTCACAGTGAGTGGGACAGAGCACTGGAAGGGGCTGCCCAGGGTGGGTTGTGAAGACATAAAAAACCCACCTGGACATGTCCCAGTGTGACTTGATCTAGGGCATCCTGCTGTAGCAGGGGGATTGGACTAGACGATCTTTCGATGTCCCTTCCAATCCCTAATGTTCTGTGATTCTGTGAAATTATGTATTCTCACTTTGTACATCTTCCAAGTTTAGGAATTTGCATAATGACACTGAACTGAAATGTGAAAACAGGCAAAAATGAGCCTTCATTTCTATTGATTCCTCTTGACCCACAAGGAATAAAACAACAAAGCAAGTCTGTGATCTGTTTTCCACAACACAGGAAATAAAAATGTAATTAAAAGAGAAACAAATATTCCATACAGCACTGGTTGTAATTTTCAGCTCTGTTACTCAGTGCAGAAAAGGTATTGATTAACTGCCTTTTGCAAACTTCTCAGAATTAATACAAAAAATTAGCTGATTGCTCTATCTCATTGAAAAAGGCACTCGTTGCTTGCCCTGCAGTTGTAACCATGGGTGAGCTCTGTTCGTCACTATATGGCAAAACCTTTCTTTGTGTTTCAAATAGAGTGAAAAACCCTGCAAGATGTCAGAATTTGTTAAAACTGTAGGAACTTAGCATGAAATCACATGGCATGTGATGAGTACAGATGCTTGCTTTTCTTTTTAAGTGCTCCTGAACTTGTTCAGTTGGATTATAATACATTGTCCATGACACTCCAAAGCTTTATGGATGTCTTGTCCTGTACAGTTCTTCTCCCCATGTAGGGGAGTCCACCTACAACTAGGCATTTGAAGTTCCTGATCAGGAAACCCCCTGCCGTCACTCATAGGTAGACACATTGGATGCTTAGTCACAGAATCACAGAATGACAGACAGCAGTTCCCCCTGACAGCAGTGGAAAACATATGTTAGGAACCAGCATGGCCTGGCACAGGTATCCGCACGGGCATTGGGCTCACCAAGGAGTTTAATGACACCCTGCCAAGGCTGGAGGTGGTGGAGAGGTGGCCAATGGGAGTGTGTCCCAAAAAAGGTAAGAAGGAAGACTCAAGTAACTATAGACCAATCAGCCTCACCTCCATCCAGAAAAGGTTATGGAACAATATATCCTTGACCCTGTCTCTAGGCACAGCAAGGACAAGAGGGTCATTAAGGACAGTTAGCATAGCCTCACTATGGGAAGTCATGCTTGACCAACCTGATAGCCTTTTATGAGGGCAGAAGCAGGTGCATAGATTATGGCAAAGCAGTGGATGTGGTCTGTCTTGACTTCAGCAAAGCATTTGACACAGCATCCTCACAGGCAAAATGAGGCAGTGTGGTTGAGATGATTGGGTAGTGAGGTGGATCGTGAACTGGCTGCAGAATACAAGCCAGAGAGTAGTGGTCAATGGGACAGAGTCTGGTTGGAGCCCTGTATCTAGTGGAGTCCCCCAAAGGTCAGTACTGGGACCAGTCCTATTCATGCTATTCATTAATGACTTAGATGAGGGAATAGAGTGTACTGTCATCAAGTTTGCTGATGACACAAAGCTGGGAGAAGTGGTGCTTACCTTCTGCCACAACCCTGCACTTGGCTCCTACTTGGGCTTCTGTCCGCCATCTAAGAAGTACGGGATGCAGGGGCCCCCTGATTCTGCTGCTTATTTGGCTGTTGTCCAGACTTCTGAGCCTGGCTCCACCAGTCTGCCTCTATTTCAGCCTCTCCCATTCTCCTGAGCCTTTTTAGTTCCGCTTGCAGCTTTTCAACCTTGTATTGCAGTTGTGTACTCGGTTAAGCAGATAATCTACCTGTTCACACCATACATAGCCAGGAAAACACATTACAGACAGCCTGTCACATGCACAGTCTCATCTTGTTGGGGGACCTATGTCTGGGTTCCCACACCCATGTGCAGTGGCGACCATAACTTGGTCTTCCTCTGCTGCTGTGTTGACGCCATTTTCTTTTATTATTTTTTTCCCCCTGCAGGCTAGAGACAGCTGTGCTGTTGGAGCTCGGCATGGTCTGGGCACGTCTTCTGGTTTCACCACCTTTTAAGGCTCCCAGTTTTGCCTGCACCGTGTTGCTTTCTGGCTTTTCTGTGAGAGATTATGACCCTCAGCGGCTCCCCCTTGCCTCCTTCAATATTCCCCATTCAGGGAATCCCCAGATCACCCAGAAACCTCCATAAATAGCATTAAGGGACCAGTGCTGTCGGAGCTTGGCCTCTGTACTCTTTGGTAGTATTGAATGAATCTATAAACAGTGAGAAGGTTAACAGAAAAACAAAGATAATGCCAAAACTGCCTTTTTTCTGGAAGTTAATTGTTCTTTATTTTCTCTGCGGTCATAACCTACGACAGGTAGGTAAGAGAGATGTCAGGATGACAAAAAGTGTTTTTAATCTCACAGACAAGATCTTAGGAGACCAAACTGCTACAAAATCAGGCCAAATTGAATCCATTGTAGGGATGCAAAGTATTTGAAGAGAAGGAACAAATTTCTGAGAGATTTTGCAGATTTGCATTTGAAAATCTCCAGTTTAATATTTTGCTTGACTTGATGATGGACTGCTTTAGTTGAACCAGAAGTTAGGAGCTTGTGTGTGTTTCCAGTGAAGTATTTTGACTTGTACACAGACAGGTTCTTGTTTTGTTTGTGATATCCCGTAACTCTTAGTGATACAATCCCTGATGACTGTTGTATGAACAATATTGGCTTTGGAGTGCTGAATATTTCTTACACAAACATGTTTGAGAACACAGTGTTCTAAGAGGTGTTCATACACATGCTACTCACAAGTAACCATGGAATTTTCTCTGGGTACTATTAATTGAGCTTTCCTGAAACTCCAACTTACATAGATATCTGTTTGCAACGTAAAAGACAACAATGTTTTCTTAAAGCACTGTAAAATATTTTTAGCATTGGCATGCTCAAATCATGCAGCATTGTTTGATTGACTTTAATTATACTTGTGTATAGTTTATTTTGAGCAGTAACTCTGTCATTTCAAACTCAGACTGGCAGTAAGACAGAATAAGATAGAACTAGAGGAAATGGCCAAAAGTTGTGCTGGGGGAGGTTTAGATTAGACATTAGGAAAAATTTCTTCACTGACAAGAGTGGCTGCCCAGGGAGGTGGTGGAGTCACTGTCCCTGGAGGCATTCAAAAAACATGTAGATGTGACACTAGGGAACAGAGTTTAATGGGCACAGTGGGGTTGGGTTGACGGTTGGACTGGATGATCTTGGAAGCCTCTTCCAACCTTAATGATTCTATGATTCTAAGAAAGATGGTGATGGAACTGATCAATAGTGATGGAAAATAACTATTTTCTTTATTGCAGAATCTGATCTAACTAAACACGCAGATGCTAACTTCTGTAGAACTATTTGGAAGCAGTCAGGACACTAAGCCACTACCATAGGTCACTACCATAGGTTGCAAGTGGTTTTTATTAGTTTTGTGTTTTCCCCTTGTAACTGCCATGTAATTTTACTTCAAAATGGATCAGAGAACAAAATCCATTGAAGAAAAGTTAGATTATATGCAGGCTTAAATCAAAAAGTAGCCACGTACCAGAAGAAGCTGCTAGGTGTATCTTCTAAGACTGAGATAATTTAACATAATGTATTTTCCCAGCTATGACAACATAGCAGTTCTGTTCTGTGAGATGTGTTTTCTGTCTCATACATAGCTGTGTATCTGTGGAGTTTGGCACTCTGGCTGTCATCCTTCCTTGAGTTTTTGTAGATGGCAGAATTCAAATGTCTGCAATTGTCTTGCTTTGCATCCTCTTTCCCTTGAAGTCTCAGAGTAGGCTGATGACAGCTGTCCATGAGTGAAGTACATCTGCCCTATGTTAGAAGTACATTTACCTAATAGAGAGCATTCATTTCTATGCTGATGAAGAAGAACAGCAGGAATGGCAAATGAAATACATTTTCTCAGTGTCAATACTGAGTACATCACATCTGCTGCCATTGAAGTACCACCATGCTTTACGCAGGGGCGTCTGTGAAATGTGCCCTGCTTTCAACCATTGTTTTCATTCATTTGCTCATTTAATGCAGTTATGTTACTTGTGTTCTATTTCTCAGTGAAATCCTAGATCAAGACTTCAAGTTTCTGCCTGTAAAGGAAATGAAAAGGGAAATAGGTAGAACAGAGGAGCTGCAGCTATTGCTCATTATGTAAAGGGCTTGTCTGAATAGTGTAGTGGATCACAGAATCTCAGACTGCTGGAGATTGGAAGGGACTTCGAAAGATCATCCAGTCCAATGCTCCCACCAGAGCAGGATTCCCTGCTCTGGCACGGAAACAGGCAGGTTTCAAACATCTCCGGAGAAAGAGACTTTACAACCCCACTGGGATGCTGGTGGTTTTAAGAAACAAAACCTCTCGGTATTGGAAAGTTAGAATCCACTGCCAGAGCAGTGTAAGATTGTTCCTAATCTCAGTTTTTCCTCTAAACTAAATATGTTACAGTTTATTTTTTTTTCTCCTATCAGGAAAGGCTCTCTGATATAGGGAATCAATTTCTGATCAGTGGCAGAAAAAGTCTCTAATAGTACCTAAATATCTTGTACCTGGAAAGTGACAGAGTGTTGATATCACAATATATTTGGAATTTTCTCTTCAGGAGCAAAACTGTGCTTTGGACAAATTACTAATTATTTTTTGAGGAAGAGACAAGGCAGGTTGAAGAGCGATGCCTTGTGTAAGTAATTCCTGAATGGGATAGTAGTATTCTTATAATCTTTAAATATTCTCCAGACTTTTTAATGTTATGGAGAAAATTTGTTTTAATGCAGTATTTAAAAAATTTTTTAAAATCTGCAATAATATCTAAAGGGATGTTTTAGATTTGAAATTGTTACATTGGGTATAAACCTGTTTCAGGTTCAAGCTTCCTGTTGGATTTTTGGGTTTTGTTTTATTGTTTTTTTTTTTTAATTGTATATTAATTAATCATTTATTAAAACCCAGAATAGGGTATGTCACCAACTTTAAAACTTGGGGATAGTTTATGCTCTAGAAGTACTTACACCAACATACGTCTTGGATTTCTGAACCTGAGCCTATTGTAGAGAAGGTCGTATAGGTACTGAACTAATTGTAATTGCTGTATTGGAAGAGACTGTGTTACAGAGTAACCTGTATGTGGTCTCTCCCTTTACATGCGTTGTCCTCTACGGGAAGAGAAATAGTAGGGTGTTCAGTGGACAAACACCCACATGCAAACACATGAGCATGGTTAAGTTTTAAATGAGGTCTTGGTTTTGTACTAATAAGAACCAGAGACTTATGAATCATTAGCACCTTTCACTATTCTCCTAGTTCTGTTGTCTGCTGTGGTTCTGTTGCTTGTTGTTAGTTGTGTCATAGAAAATGGTACTGTGTTACTTGTAAGACTGGGTAAGATTACTATAGGAGCTTTTATCTGAATTCCCTTTCTCTGGGCGCTTATATCTCAGTATTTGGGTCACTTGGGTTTTACATCAAATCTTCCCATAGAATAGGAATACATCAATATTTTTTTTACAGGATACAGCCAAGAGGAAAGGTCAGGGCTATGCAATTTAATGTAGCCTTCGAGAGATGAAGCTGTGGACTTCAGGTTAGCAAATCTTTTCTGTTGGGTCTTTCAAATCTCTGTGGAAACTGGTAGGTATCTATTCATAGAATTTACAGTGCTATATTAACACAAGATTTCTTTATGTGAAACAGGTTGTGTCTTGTGCTGTACAGGGAAAAACCCTACTTTTTTAACATTTACTTACAGATACCAACAAGTGTCTTTGCCAATTCCACCAGTTTCTTTAGTGCACAATGCTAAGTTCCACCTGATCCTGTTCTTTGTGTTGTGCAGTACGAGACATTCTTCACGGGGTACTTGTGTGACTGGACTTTAAGAGCAGGGATAACATCTATATCTGAATAGGGATTAGATTTAATCCTCTCCTGGCGTCCACCTCTCTCTGCTCCCCTTCACCTTTTAAGCTATTCAGAATTTTCTCAACTACACAGCTTTTGGAATTTTTATTTTATGTTTGCAATTGAAAGCTTCAGTTGAGAGCAGATGGTTTGGCATTTCTTTATTTTTTAGGAATAAAAAAGCTTTCCCTGACTGATTGTAATTTCAACAGTATTGCAAAATTACAAGATTTGCTTAGCCTGGTTCTGCATAGGATTTTCTGTTCAAAAAGTATTTGCAGAATGATCTTATCCACTAAAATAAGTATATAGGAAATTGCCTGTGTGTTTAGCATTCCTCTCATTTTTTCACATGGACAAACTTGAGGCAGGTTGGTGAAGAACTCATGCGTGTCATACATATTGAATGCAACTCTTCATATTTTTTTCAGACATTTTCTTCGCATGGTTTCTTCAGACTTGGCTTGCTCCAGGTTTTTTTTTTCAACACAGATTTGCTTGGAATCTCCGTTTGTCTTAATGTGCTTCTTCAGTAGGCAGACAGAATAGAATTTGAAGGGCTGTACTAACCTCCTTAAGGGCTGTTTGACGTTCCAGTCAAAGAGTATAAATGGGGCTAATATAGTATCCTCTCTTGCAGGATAGACTTTCCTCTTAAGAAATGCTGGGTAGTTTTTAACCCATCCTTTATGAAGGGAAACTATGGTGGATGTGGTCCTTGAAACTCTCTGGTGTGGGCAACCTGATGGACTTGGAGATGTCTCTGAAATGTTCAATTGCAGGAATACTGGGCCAAGTGACCTCTTACTAGTCTCTTCCAACCCAAGCATTCTGCCATTCTCTGATGAAACAGTACTGTTTATGACAGTAAGCATGATGGCTTTTTCAGTTGGGATTCTGTGGAAATTGGTACTTGTGGTTGTGCCCTATGTTTACTGCTGTGCTCATATTTTTGGCATCTCATATAATTGATAATGAAAGGAAGTAGAGCTTGGATGCCTGGCCTAGCAGGCATTGAGATTGTCCTTGTCAGTGGGTAATGGCTGTGCCATAGACTGAGGGGTCAGCTTTGTATAACTGATGCTCTTCTTACAGGTCCAGTAATGGAGCTCCACCTGCTTTCAGGTCCGTGCCAGTTTTTGGGTTGTTGTCATAGTGATGTCTTTTCCATCTGATTGGCAAACTGCTACAGGTTGTTCCAACTGGTGGCTGCCTCCGTGCTCTTGAGCGGCATCAAGCAAACTGATAGTGTGTTGTAGGTTCTGTGCAAGGAACATCTGCCCTGGGCAAATTGCATGGTGCCAGCTGGAAGGGCTGAGCCCTTGAAGTAATCTGGGTGCCTGGCACCTGGATATTGGTCTCTCTTGAGCTATGGGTTTTGTGTGAAGGCTTGCTGGACTGTGTTTCCAGCAAGATGTACTGATGGTGGTGGAGACCCACTTTTGAGGCATATGCACACATAACATCTGTGCTAAGGACAGTTACAATGATAGGGATGCATGACAGATAGTGCGCTTCAGCTGAGTGGGGCAATGTGGTAAAATACAGCAGGGCAGTGTATCTGCAGGATATGAGAGCAACAGATCTTCGTGTGTGAGCCCTGGACAGCAGTGGAGCTGAATTCTTTGAAAATTGTGGTTTCATACAACCAAAACTTCTTTAATAGCTAATAGCTGCCCACACATGATAGTTGCTAAGCATGAAAATACCCTTCAAAACAGTGTGGCATATTTTCTTTGTGACTGGGCATTTGCCTAGTACAAAGGTAAACACTGAAGAGAGTTTGGAATAGGCCATTGATTTGCCCAGTTGTGGATCTGTAGAGTTTTGTATGTTTTGTTTTCCTGTATTTTTCTTCTGCTTTTTGTCTTAGAGCCAGAGCTTTGTAAAAAACCATCTGGTGCTGCCACAGTAACCAAGCTATGTTTGGCTGGTTTAGAGTTATTCTTGGAAATGTGTTCTTTGATTTACAGAGGTGAGGATTGGCAAGAGTTTGACATTTCTGGAAGTCAATGGCTGGTTTGGTTGTCATCAGAGATGTCTGTTGTTTATCTGACAACAAAGTCATAATAAAAAATAATGTACATGTAACAGTCTGCTGATAAACACACAACCTGGTATGAGCCGTCGTCTATTGCTTCACTGAGTTGCATATCAAAATTCCCTCCTACGCGGGGGAAATCACCTCTCTCTTGTTCTGGTACTTGTACATCTCCTGATTACTTCTGCACTTGTTGAATCAAATGTCCAAATTTGAGAGAGAATGGAGTTCTCTAAGAAAAATTAAATTCCTGCAAGCTTTATGAAAATCTGATTGAGAAAGGAGACCCAAATTGAAGCCCTCCTTGGGGGAAAGGCTGATGTATTGCTGGTTTGGAAACACAGTCCAGTAAGCCACTTTTGGTCTTGGAAATGCAAAGAGGGCATGTAGCATGCTGCCTACTCCAGTTTGTAACGTGATGTACTTTGAGAAAAGCACCAAGAAGGATGAACAAGTAGTGTTATGGAGCAAGTGTGAGCCTAGAGGAGCAATGGGAGAATTAGTAGCAGAGTTTGTAAATAAAGAAGGTTTGGTCATCTTGCTTCTTGTGCAGAATTGTTACCTGTGAGCCACAAAACCCACTCTGGCATCAAGCAGCCAGTCAAATTCCACCCAAACACTACATAACCTTTCTGGGAAAAAAGGATTTGACTGGGATAACAGTGTGTATGCTTACAACCTGCATCTTAAAAAAAAAAGGTGGTAAAGTTACAGCCTGCAGGTTTGCCTGCTCCTCTCAAAAAGGCACAGTTTCAGTTCACTCACCTGCAAGTAGTTTTTTACTTCATTAATAAACTGAAGTGTATCCAAAAATCTGGTTCAGAAAATAATCAAAATCTCCACCCAACCTCAAATAAACACAGATTTTAATGAATAAGAAAAGCATTTATCATATTATTACTCTTTCTATTGTGATCTCTGTAAATATTTTGATAATTGCAGTGCCTGGGTACTAGTTTTCTAAACGTAAATTTCATGCATTAATTAGCCACCATTAAACATGTCTCTCAAAACACACAGATTAAGCATTTCCGTGTGCTTTTCTAATTACACTTTAACAATCAAGCTGTAAAATTGCCTGGAGTCTCTTCTATACAGACACACACATTCAGCTCTCATTTTCTCAATGAGAGAAAAATGCAGAGGGAGAAAAAAATCAGACATGGGATAAATGGTATTAAAATGTGCATAGTTGTTTAAACTTTTTATAACTTTGTTGGTTGCTGGAGAAATGCCTGAAGAATGCAGCCTGGTCTTGATACCAGCCAGTAATTTCCACAACCCACCTTGTGTGGGATTCATCATACTTCAGTATCCCAGTGGAGTCTGAGTTAGTGAATTTCCTTTCTTGTTAGTGGAGAGTAGATGCTTTTACTTATTGATTTTTATAACTCTAGGATAAACTACTTCACAGAATCTAAACTCTAAAACTACTTCTCTGCCTCAACTGTATAGTGAAATCAAATGAAGATACATGTTTCCAATGACTTCCTTGTTCTCTTGGAGTTTGGCTGTAGTGTGGTACCCTTGACTCCAGCTCTGAGAGAAATAGACTTCGACCTCATGGGCTTGTTACCAGTTGGACCCTGAAGGAAACAAATTGAGCAGTTGTGACCTGGTGTGATGGGAAGTTTATCTGCTTCTCAGGCATCTTGATGCTACATGGAAAAAGACAGTTGATTACAAAGACATTGATTTGTCATTAATGACATTGTGCCCCGAGTTTATATGTAACTGTGGCTGTAGCCATGAAGGTACACTGAGCAGAGCTGGCCCGTTCATTTGTGTCTGGCTGCACTTGGACCGATGAATATGCTTTGGTCCTTGCAAAGTGGAAGTCTCAGGTCTGTATGTGTTAGCATTATCCAGGTTTTGCTTTCCCTTTCAAAAGAGTAACCCCTCCTCCCAGCACCATAGGTACTGAAGAATTAACAGTATAATATGGTTCAACCACTCTTACAACTTTGGGCAGGTAAACTTGCTGGCTTCCTAGTCAAAATCGTTACTGCTCAAGTTGTGACTGGATTTGCAAGAATATTGTTCAGTGTTTCCCTGTTAAATTTGTGCATTTCATTGGGGATAATGAATAGTCTAATTACGTTCAAAAGCTGCAGCTTTTTTGGAAGTCTTAGATGTCTGTGTATAAATATTGTCAACCCTTTGTGCTGACCCTTGCTAAAGTGCAAGTACTACAGTGCAATGCATATAGCCAATTCTTATTTTTCACAAACAGAATGTAAAATAAATGATAAAACCTGTTCAATTGCTGCACTTCAAATTGATTTAATTAATCTGTTTGAGTATGTCAGTGTTTCATGATGATGTGTAGTAGTGGACACATTTCATATTGTTTTCCTGTAACTCATTAACATTTAATCTAACTGCAAGTAAATACAGCACTGAAAAGTATTTTCTATGGCAAATTTAAATATCTGTAGCCCAGTTGAATTAGAATAATACTAAAAAATACAGCAATGAGTGAAAAATACTGTTACCAAAATCACCTGTGATCTCTGACTACAATATTATTATTTCTGAAGCAAAGCAACATATCAAGTTAACTTTTCTTTGCTCAAGTTTGCAGTACAGTTAAGCAGTGCAGTAAGTGTTAAACCCACTGGTGTACCCTTTACATTTTTATCCTATTGCAAAGGAACCATGCACAATTAAGTTTGTTTAAATTAAAGTCCAAGAATTATAGTGCTCACTGAAATGTAACACTATTAGGAAAAAAAAATGGAGACAACCTAATATTTTCTTATTCTTTCTGTGTAGTTAGTTTAATGCCTGATAAAATTACATGTTTTTCTAATTTTTCAATTAGCAATTTATCACTTAGTCTCTATGCTTGCTCACTGAGTTAAGTCAAGCCCTGAAATGGACACTGAAAGTATAATAGGAGGTTTTGTATGATTTTAAAGTGTTTGAAAAGACCAACAAATTGTTTATATTATGAATGACTCCTTCAGTTTCCATGGCAGCTTTCTATCAGTGATTTTAGTAAAACAACTCACTGACCAGATGAAAGCTGCTTTTTGGAAAAGTGGTATAAGGCATTTAGCTCAAGAAACTCCAATTTTCACTTAATATTTCCAAGATTCTGGGAAAAGTGTCAGAATTGTGCTGCTTGATTTCACCGAGAAAGCAAAACTCAGAAACTCGATTTAGGAGATCAACCCTGTGAGATACAGTGTGTGACAGGTTTCAGTGATCTCCAACTAGCATTAAATGAACCCACCCCCCCACACACCCCCAAACAGCACAGTTGAACTG
>JAOXOE010007762.1:0-24765 GCA_028565055.1 Phoeniculus purpureus
ACAGGCCTCCAACTAGACTCTGTCCCATTGACCACTACTCTCTGACTTCTACCCTGTAGCCAGTTTACAATCCACCTCACTACCCGAAAATCTAGGCCACACTGCCTCAGTTTGTCTGCAAGGATGCTGTGAGAGACCGTGTCAAATGCCTTACTGAAGTTAAGATAGACCACATCCACCTCTCTGCCATCATCTATCCACCTGGTTATGTCCTCATAAAAGGCTATCAGTTTGGTCAAGCATGACTTCCCCTTGATGAATCCATGCTGACTGTCCCTAACGACCCTCTTGTCTTTGCTGCATCTGGAGACAGTGTCCAGGACAAATTGTTCCATCACCTTTCCTGGGATGAAGGTGAGGCTGACCGGTCTGTAGTTACCTGGGTCCTCCTTCTGACCCTTTTTGAAGATCGGAGTGACATTTGCTATCCTCCAGTTCCCAGGCATCTCTCCTGATCCCCATGACTTGGCAAAGATGATGGACAGTGGCCTAGCAATGACTTCTGCCATCTCCTTTAGCACTCACAGATGTATCCCATTAGGGCCCATGGGATGCCCAGTTTGCTCAATTGATCCCTAACTCAGTCCTCATCAACCAGGGCAAACTGGTCTGAAATTTGTATTATAGGAGCTACCTATTTGTTTAGAGGGGAGAAATACATTCATGATATTGCCCACACTTGTGCAGGGGAGGATCAATGGAAGGCACACCAGAGCAGCCTTTTCCCTTCAGACTGTGGTAGAGAACAGTAGTGGTGATCAGTGGTTGAGAAGGTCTTGTCTGCAGCCCATGGAGAAACTAATCTTGAAAAAGTCTGTGATTCTGAAAGAGATCTGTGATGAAACTATTTGCTGTTGTAAGAACCACAGCCCATGGAACACCCCCACACCAGTCATGGAGGACTTGTCTTCCATGAGAGGTTTGTCATGTTGCCACAGGGAAGGACTGTGAGGGATCTTCCCCCTGAGAGAAAGGACTGGACCCAGGAAGTTGCATTTAAGAACAGTGTTTATCTCTCTCTCTAATTGGAGATGGGGTTTTGTTGCTAAAATTTATTTTGAATTTGTTTTCCCTGAGTCGAGTCTGTCTTTTGCTCATGACCATAAGTGGTGAGTGAGCCCTCCCTGTCCTTTGTCTCGGCATTCAACCCTTTTGTTAATTAAGGAGAATCTATCCTGGCACTGGCCAGCCTTAGCCAAATTTGTGCATCTGTTACTGCCAAAGGGAATTTATGACGTCTTTCCCCCTCTGTATTTGCATGTTTATCACCCATTAAGCTTTGTAGCTTAACACACAAGTCAAATGAGGATGCTATTGTCATTTCTCAGTCCTTCTGGCAGAGAAGGCTAAGGGTGTAGCAAAGCACAAAAAGTGTACTTGTGTTTTCCTCCTTTTGCAATTGGGGCAGTTACAGGTTTTCTTTACCTTTTTCAAATTGTTGTTTTAGAGTTTTGGTTTACTTTTTTTTCACATTGTCTCAACACAAAGGTATTTCCTTTGAAATGGCAAACGGGAATAATTAAGCCACTCACCTATGTCCCTGTCTACAGCCATCTCCAGCTCTTGCACTGGGCTTTCTCTCACAGAGGTCTCTGATGCAGAAGGCTTGAGGTCCTCTCCCAGTGAAATGTGATTTCTTCTCTCATTTACATAGCGTAGCATTTCATCTTTTGGCTAAGCTAGCAACACAGATGAGGGCATGGAATCAGGTTCTGACGTTTAATTAGTGTGGTTAGAAAATCAGATAGAAAGGTAATTTAAGATGCTGCTGAAACAAAACCCTTGCTGACAGCAGAGAATTGGAATCATAATGTATTATTCACATAACACTAATCTCCCTATCTCTGAACTGACAAAGACTTTTTTTCAGTAATTTGAACACCAGCTGGCATCAGAATTTTGAATAATATGAGCACTTGTAATACAATTCTTATTATGCCTGTTTATATTTCCTTTGCAGCTAAGAAAATTTTCATAATGGGTTGATACCTACTTTCTCTACAGGAAGGGAGTTTAATTTGTAATTCATAACTTCACTTGACAGACTCCCCCTAGCTGTTCAACGAGATACCCAAATTTCAACTGAAAATGTAATAGTGCTATTGAACTCTTCAGCGTGGGTTCAATCCATTGCTCATCTTGCTCATCTACAGACTTTCTATGCTACCATGAACAAAGCTAGACCATGCTTAGGTGTCTCAACTGGGAATTTTTAAGAGATTTGTTATGGGTTTAAACCCAAGACAACCAGTTAATTTAGGCAAAGTGCTAACAGGCTGAAACTAAAACAAAACAAGGAGGGTTCAGAAACCACTTATAAATTGCAGACAGAAACAAAACAAACTAACTTGATTTGGAGAAACATGACAAGACATTTAATTCACCCTACATAAAAAGATATATATAAATAATTCACCCCACATAAAAACACTCACACAAAGACATATAGAGATTAATCAAATGTTCTTACATAACTGAGCCAAACTGCAAAGTTGCAACCCCTCAAAGTCTCTTCCCTTAAAACTTCCAGCAGTTCTTGCTCCTTGTGGAAATGTGGAGTTCGTTCAGTCCATGCGCACATCCCCCAGTGTCAGAAGGCATTTTAAAGTCCAGTTCCTTGTTCCGTGTTCTTCCACAACAGCCCTTCATTTCCAAAATGCAGAGTCCTACATTCATGAATGAGGGGACAACTCTCTCCATTTCAGCAAACAGTGAGATTCAGATGAAATTTTCTTTTCACTGACCCTTGAGGCACCGCTCTCTCTCTCCATTTACCACAATTCCCAGAGGAAAAAAGGTGATGCATTAAGCATGTGCTCTCTCTGAAACACAATCAAAAAAATTAAGAGAAGAAAAAAGAGGAGCTGGAAACCCTACTCCTTTTGTTTGCAGAGCTGCAAAAACTCAGCTTGCAAGTTGCCACAGCAGCCTCCCAATGCCTCATGCAAGAAAACTAACATTTCTAGCTATAACAAGGTTCAAACCAACTGAATACTGTCAAGAATCACCTAATTCTTAAAGTAGCTGGAAATCCATCATGTCTAAATTCTGATGCAATTCAGAAATACCTTACCTGCTTCCCCTGCTACATGCCATCAGATCATTCCCTATTCAAAAAAGAAAGCACTTAAAAATAAAATAGCATGTTGTAATGATCTTTCCGAAGTAGCTTAGTGATAAAACACTCGCAAAAGAAACAGGACATTAAGGATCAAGTTTCTTTCAGCTCTGTATGACAGTGCTTGAGAGTGTTTCCTCATCCAACTGAAGGCAGGGAAGCACAACTACACAGCCAGAAAAGCAAGAACTTTACGAGTGCTTACTCCTTTTTTCATAGTAAAGTGAGTAAGGAAAGAATGATTTCTGATCTTGAGGAGAGCCACTTTACAGTTGAATGGAAACACTTTACTGTTAAGTGGAAAACACTGTGTTTTCCACTTTACAGCCAATGAGCAAGGAACAGACCTCGATACAGTCTTCCCACTGAATGGCAAAATCATAATCCATTATAAATATTATCTCTTCGGTGCCACGAGTTTTGCATTCCTTTTGCACTGGTTTAGCCTTGCAGAGAGTTGCCTCAGCCCAGCCTACTGTGTTGCTATAAAGATACAGCTGTGGGGTACAGTTCTTGGAGGCTGTTGAAGGTCAACAATGTGCTTTCTAATTTCAGGAAGTTTCATAACCACCGAACTATTGAACTAAAGAAATTGTTCTCATTGCAAGCCAGTCCAGCAAATACAAAAGAAGCCTAAAATGTTGAGTTCCAAACTCTTTAATTCTCAGTCCCATTTAGCCCTTTCCATTTTAAAATATTTCCTCGATTTCTAAATGTTGTAGAGTGTCACTGCTTTAAAGATCTTAAAACTGCTCTTTGTGTCACATACGCTGGTGACACACACATAGTACCTGATTGTATGCACGTTCGGGTTTTTAAATTGTTTGCAAGACCTACGGTGAATGCTACTGTTCATTTAGTGAAATGTCTAATGCTGCCAAAAAAGCATGGCCAGACAAGCTAATTTAATTTTTTTAACTGCTTTTTAAGCACAGTTTAACAACAATTTTGTCCTGAAGGACTCAACGAAAGCTGGACATACTTCAAGAAGGAAGCCTTAAAGAAGCAGAAGTCCTAAAAGAAGAGCCTTCAGGGAATAGATAGCTTTGGCTTGAACTCAGGAGAAAAAGGAGACCTGATGACATTTGGAAGAGGGCAGGCGACTCATGTGAGCTATAAAAATGTTGTGAAGGAACACAGGGGGAAAATTACACAGGGTGAAGGCCAACTAGAAATCAACGCAGAAACTACTGTAAAAGACTACAAAAATGTTTCTATAAATACATTAACAAAAAAGAAAAAAGGAAGGACTAGTGAGAATCTTCATCTTTTATTGCATGGACACAAGAGAAAACAGTGATGGATGAAGAAGGATGAGGAAAAGACTGAGGTATTGAATACATTCTTTGCCTCAGTTTTTAATACTAGCACTAGCTGTTCACTGGGCAGCCAGCCCCTCCAGCTGGAAGACAGGGATGGAGAGCAGAATGAGACTTGCATAATCCAAGAGGAAATGGTTCATGACCTGCTCCAGTACTTTGACATACACATATCTATGATGCCAGATGGGTTACATCCAAGAGTGCTGAAGGAGTTGTTGGATGAACTTATCAAACTGCTTTTGTCAGCCATCCTGGCTAAGTGAGGAGATCCATTTGACTGGAGATTAGCAATTATGACATCCATCTACAAGAAGGGCCAGAAGGGGGAATTACAGGCCTGTCAGTTTGACCTTGTTGTCAGGGAAAGTTTTGGAGCAAATAATCTTGAGTGCCATTATTTTCTACTTGCCGGAAAATCACTAGATGAGGGCCAGTCAGCGTGGGTTCTAGAAAGACAGGTCCTGTTTAATGAAGATTAACTCCTTCTATGACAAGGTGACCCACTTAGTAGATGAGAAAAGGGCTATGGATCTTGTCTACCTGGACTTTAGTAAGGCTTTTGACACTGTTTCCCACTGCATTCTCTTGAAAAAAAATTTCTGCCCCTGGCTTGGATAAAAAACTGCCTGATAAACAATTGGACACCTGAGCTCAAAATTGGAGTGGTGGTGAATGGAGTTAAATCCAGTCGGTGGCTGGTCACAAGTGGTGTTCCCCAGAGTTCAGTTTTCGGCCACTCCTGTATAATATCTTTATGAATACGGAAACTCAAGTGCACCCTGACTAAGTTTGCTGCAAACACTGAGCTCAGTGGAAATGTTGAGAGTGGACAAGGTCTACAGATGGATCTGGACAGGCTGGTTCAATGGGACAAAGCAAGCCATATGAGGTTCAACAAGGCCAAGTGCTAGGTCCTGTACTTGGGCCACAACAACTTCATGCAATGCTACAGGGTTGGCAAGAGTGGCTGGAATGTGCTCAATGGACCAGGGAAGTGTTGATTGATAATTGACTAAATATGAATCAATGTTGTGCAGGTGTCCAAGAAGGTCACTTGCATCCTGGCTTTTATGAGCAATAGTGTAGCCACTGTAGCTAGCAGGAGTAGGGGTAGGCACTGGAGAGACCACACCTTGAGTACTGTGTTCAATTCTGGACACCTCAGAACAAGGAAGACATTAAGGTGCTGAAGCATGTCCACTGAAGAGTAATAAGGTTGGTGAAGGGTCTGGAGAACAAGCGTTATGATGAACAGCCAAGAGAATTGAGTCTAGAGAAGATAAGGCTGAGGGGAGACCTTATCACTCTCTACAACTATCAGAAACAAGGTGTAGGTGTCAGTCTTCCAAGTAACAAGTGATACAAGAGGAAATGGCCTCAAGTTGCACCAGGGGAAATTTAGGTTAGAAGTTAGGAAAAATGTCTTCATTGGAAGGCGCATCAGGCACTGGAATAGGTTGCCCAGGGGAAGTTCTTGGATTACCATCCCTGAATATATTTAAAAATGTATAGATATAGTGCTCTAGGACATGGTTTGGCTGTGGACTTTGTAGAGGTAAGTTAATGGTTAGACTTGATGATCTTAAAGGTCTTTTTCAATCTAAACAATTATGTGTTTCTCTTATTCTATCATTTTCGGCCTGACTGAATGCCTGATTTGAGCCAAAAATTTCTACCTCCTGAGAAAGTAGCCCAGGTTCTGTTGAATGACTGAAACATTTTCTACAATGACTAGATATTAGAGTGATTCATCACAGCTCACTCATTAATGAGTGACATGGTCATGCTTGTGACAAAACGGAGAGAATGGATACAGTTACATGTGAAATATATAGAGGAATATTTACTGATGCACATGAAGTCTGTAACAACAATTCTTGGTGCATTGACTTTTGATGGTCACGTAATGAGTTTCTGTATGAACACAAAGACATAAAACAAGGAAGGTGCTCTTGAGAGCAGAATGCTCTCATGTATGGATATGGGCAGAATGCCACCATAGCGCTTGCTTGATGTATACACGCATTTTCTTTCCCATTAATAATGCTGCAGGACACCTCCACACTTAAAAGCTAAGAAAAAAATAACAGAATAACCACATCCAAACATTCTGTTGCAGGAAGGATATATCTTTAGTTCTTATTATTCCAATTCAGTCTTCCAGTTCATCTTTTTTGTATCCTTTACAAATTGCCTAAACAATTGACACACCGCCTAACATATCTGTCTCTGTGGGAAGTAAAAAAGCCTTTATCTCTATTTGTTTGGAAATATAGAGTAAGTTTTACTCAAAAGGGTGTAACACTTGCCTTACATCACCAGTAATCAACATGAAATAGGAAGCATTCTTAAAGTAGTTAAATTAATTTTTACAGTAAATTTTGCCACTAGCCAAATAAGATCAGCTGTACTTGGGCAAGAAAGAAAACAGTATGTTCTCAGCACTGCTGCACTCTTTGCTATTTGTGCATTTAGTAGTAAGCATACCAATTTCAAACTACACAAAATAACCACAAATAACATGTCTAGACCAATTACTTTCATCCCCAGTCTCCAGCTGATGGCTTTTCTGTTTAGGTTTCAGCTTCAGTTTTTATTATTTCCTAGTAGCCAGCAGACTGTTGCCCAGCCCAGAAACCTACAAGCTCTTTGCAAGGGCAGTAGATGAAAAGACTCTCCTCTAGCAGCATATAGAAAAGTATTTCCAAAGATATTCTTCAGTTATCTGATTTAAGCAAGATTATTTTTTTGCTAGATGACAGATTGTCCAGCTTCTTCTTGCTCCCTCTCGTTTAGCAATGTGAACAGAAACAGTAATTTTTGATGCTTCATAATAAAATGAAAGAAGCAGCAGTGAAAGTTTACACAATCTGATTTTTCTGACAAAAGAAGCCACTGTGATGATAATGAATAGATGAACAATTCTGAAACACATGGAAGATGACTGTTTACCTAAAGCAATCTCTGAAAGGAAGCGGTTAAATGAAGAAAAATATATCTAAAACTTTGTTATATTGAGATGTTTGTATCACTGTGCAGAGCCATTCACTCTCATGTTATCCAAACACTCCTACTTACTGTTATCCACCTGTGCTTATCTTATAATTAGTGAGTGAACCAGAGGGAGATCTATTTCCTGCTTTGTGTTTGAGCAGTGCCTTTGTACCTAATGAGTACAAATTGCACTCTCATGTCTCTGTCTGAGAAATAAACAAAATCTGGTGCAAGAGTTTGATAAAGAGAGACCTTGATTCACCTGCAGAAAGATACAATAGATGAGCTTGCTTCAAAAACTTGCAAAAAGAAAGGAGACATGAAAAACGCAAGGAGGATGAATTATTAGTATTAACAAATGTTCTGGTATGTCTAAAAAACAAATTACAGGGAGACAAGAAAGTACATTTCATGTCCAGCTGTAGATCATAGAATCACAGAATGCACTGGCCTGGAATCTCATCTAGCCCAACTGCTCTGCAGTGAGCAGGAACATCTTTTAACTAGAACTTGTTGCTGGGAGCCCCATCCACCCTGTCCTTGAATGTCTCCAGGGATGGATCCCCTACAACCACTCTGGGCAACATGCTCTGTATAAACATCTGATAGATGGTGCATCTTTCTGCTGGAGATGATAGACTGATCCACTATGCCCATTGCGATCATCTTACATAAATGACTGAGAGTTATTCATGAAACATGTGAGCAGTCAGTGAAGGAAAAGAAGACCGGAAAATCTGGAAGACTCAGGGAAGGTGCAATTTTGAGAAGTGCAGGTAATGCTACAATTTGTAAGTTCAAGCTAAAATGCTGCTGCTATAATGGGAAAGCAACCAGAAAAGAGTGAGAAGAAGCAGGTCATGCCCTGTCAAGCTTTACCCACCTCGACATTGAGAAGTCAGATAGACTCTGTATAGAAAAAGAGGAGAATTCGAATGGAGAAATTATCTTCCTGGGTTTGAGAGGCTAGGACTAGGTCTGGTGAGAGAATAGACAGGGTCAGAGGAATTGTAGGGCCAGGTGCAATCTGCAGACATTAAACACCAGAATGCAACATAAGCTAAGGATATGGGTAATATGAGAAGATATGCTTCTGCGTGTTCTGGTGAAACTCTTTGCAGGCAGTGCTAGCCAAAAGCAAGAAGAGGATTAATAAGTTTACTAGAAAAATCTCCATGGACAAATAATAAAAATAGATCTGGGACTTGAATAAGAATAAAAAGACACTGGAGTCTTCAGTAGATTTTTCCCCCCCCTCACTGGTATTGATCGGTGCCTATTTCTTTGACAGAAAATTATACTGATAATTCATTTTTGTTTAATAAAAACCAAATTTTTCTAGCCTTGCTTGGTTAGAGAGACTTTTTGCTATACTGTAGGATGTTTGAGATGTGCCGGTAACCAGCAGAACCGCCAGCTTACATGAGGAAAAGTCACTGCAGCAACCCCAAAGTAAAGCAAAGGGTGATTCTTCCTCTGCACAAGAGCAAGAATTTACTCTATACAAATGAAATGGCAAGTACAGGACTAGTTAAACTGCAGTCCTCATTTTCTGACAATGAAATCAGCCAAGTCATCTGTACAACACATAAACCTGGAGTATCAGAATCAGGCTGATTAGAATACCTTGACTGAATAAGAAAGAAATTTAATGGATTGATTATACCTACAGATATATATCCTTTGTAACTTCAGAAAGAAAAGCAAGACACTAATTTTGCAAAGACTCACATGATAAATTCCAGGATGTGAGTACTACTGACTTTGATGACCCATGGTACTTGAAGGGTCTGAATCCGTAGCCGAATTCTAGAGTATAGTAAGCATATTAAATGAGTAATAGTGCTGATCCTGTTATGTTTGTGGCAGAAATGCATTCTGATGTCCTAGATTTTTAAAATAAGCAGTCTGTACGGGAAGCTCTTATTATCCTCAAAATAATGAGGTGATTTCGCACAGAAAACAGCATGGTGACCTCTGTGTGGGACTACAGCAAAGAGCAAGACATGATACTGCCAGTGTCCAGACAAAAGCAGAGCATTAACTGTGAGAGACTACAGCACTTTTTCACCCCAGACTTTCAGACTGTCTCAATGAGATGAAACAAAAAAGAATTAAAAATCACAAACCAAATTCTTTAGGAGCACTGATGCTGCTGTCTGCTGGTGTAACATAGGATCTCTGAAATGTTCCCTGTGAATACATCTCACTCTCTTTATCTCTGTATAGCGACATTGTGTCCTGAACTATAGGTACGTTCAACCATAACCTACTTAAATACTTATGAACAGTCTTATGATGAAAACTTGTTTTCAGAAACCTTGGTGAAAAATACAGAGAGAGGCTATTAGCAATTCCTTGACCTAGAGCCTTGAGTTAGACCACCCCAATTCTCCCGTAACTTGAGTCAGTAGGAATGTGATTTTAGTGGATTCAGGCTACATCTATAAACAACTTAGGAACTGGTTCCAGCTCACTATCAAAGTGACTGGGAATAGGTTTTAGGTTTGTATGGGGTCCCGTGCACTGGCGTCTCCAAGACAATAAATCCACATTACTCCGCAGAGCCCCTGTGATCACAGTGTATCCAACAGTGATTGTGGAAGAAAGAAAAATAGTCAAAAGATTTAACTTGCTGCATTTATATTTTGGAAATACAGTATTTGTTTGCCTTGCAGGATATTGTCAGCTAAGCCTTACCTTCTGCAAAGCTACTCTGGAACTGTTTTATGACATTTTATTCCTGAGTATAAATCCTGTGAGTTGATAGCCTTTTCCCAGTACAGAAGTATGTTCTTCTGGGGTTGTTTAACCCACTTTAAATGAATGAAGCGCTGTTATTTTGGAATAAGAGTGTCCTTCCTTGCATTTGTTCAAGAATAGAATTTGTTTCCTGAATTTAGTCTCTTAACTGGTGATACTACGTGCAGTCTGTTCAGACATGTATTGCTGTATCTCTGCATAGTCTCATGTGGGTTGCAGGCTCCAGATGAAGCACAGTGTTACATTTTCTTTCACTCCTGATTTAAAAACAATTTGCTCAGCAAATCAGAGGCCAGGTCCATGAAACAAATTTGGTGCATAAAATAACAGAGCAGGAAGGAGACCAGAACCCCATGGAGTACACTCCTGAAGGAAAGTAAAGCAGGAACTCATTATGAGTCTCATGCTCTGCATGTAAGTCTTAAGAGTGCGACTGGAGTGGCAGTAAGCACACCAGTTGACAGCATACTGTGGAAGCACACCCCTTGATTCCATACTGTAGAAACATCAGTATGGGGATTTTTAATGTTAGCCACGACTGTCTGTCACTGATGATTTTGGATGCCTGCCTCAAAATATTTGATCCTCTGGTTTGCTTTGACATACCATGACACTCCTACAAATCTTTACAGCGATACTTCCTTTAACTTATTTAATTTTCAGTTTATTTCTAATTTATTAGTTCCTTGTTTCTGGAACAAGTGATCAGGAAAGCTGTAGGTGGAAAAAGTCTAATGCGGCTCTCTACACCAGCAAATTTGTATCAATTCACTTCCTGTGAAGAAAATCAAGTTAAAAAACATAAATACTTATTAGAATAGTTATGGTTTAGCAAGTCCAAAAATTAAAGACTGTTAGCTGCAAAGGATATTGAGTGGCTCAGTGGCAGTTATTTTCAACAGAAGACTGAAAAATGCTTGAATTTAAGGGCACAATCCTGGTAGAGAGGGAACTGGGAGTAGTGGTTGACAACTGGTTGAACATGAGCGAGCAGTGTGCCTGTGAGGCCTGAAAGGCAAATGGTACGCTGACTTGTATGGAACAAGCCCAGAGGAAGGCCACTACTATAACCAGAGGACTGTAACACCTCTCCTACAAAGACAGGATGAGGGAGCTGGGGTTGTTCAGCCTGGAGAAGAACAGAGAGAATCTGGTCGCAACGAAGGGAGCCTACAGGCAGGCTGTGTAGGGACTGTTTATAAAGGTGTGTCGTGATAGTTGTCAACAAGGGGCAATACTTTCAAGTCAGAGAAGGGTAAATTTAGCATGAGAACACTGGTTGAACACTCGAACAAGTTGCCCAGGGAGGTAGTTGAGGCCCCATTCCTGGAGATATTCAAGGTGAGGCTCGACAAGGTTCTGAGAAACCTGATCTAGTTGCAGATGTCACTGCTAAAGGTAGAGGGGTCGGACTAGATGATCTTTGGAGGTCCCTTCCAACCTGGGCCATTCTGTGATTCTATGACTGTTTGATGAATGTTTTTTCTTGTACAAAGAAGATACCCAGTTAACTCATCCACTTAAATCCTCATGATTTGGGCTCAGACAAAATCACAACAGTTTATTTAAAAAAAATTAATGGACTGCAGACATACAGGTCAAATTTAAATTATGGTTTTCATACTAATTGAAGATATTGATACATCTTTAAATACCCATGAAATTGAAGAGAAAGACAGCTGAATTCAAAGGTAATACAGAATACAGTTCTAAGCTACTGCTATTTCCAAATTCTTTGTTTAAGGAAACTTGTTTAGGAAACTTGTTATAAAACTTTCCTAACAGACAGGATGGGTTTGAATCAAAATAGAGGCACAGGTTTGGTTTTGTTCTCAGAGAGCAGCCCTTATATTTTTACATTTGTAGATGTCTCCTCTAACTTCAGGGTATAGAATTGCCTTATAATTCAAGACTGTGGAAAGATATGGGAGATGCCACAACAGAATTAGATTCCCTTATAAATAGAACAAAATTGATTACAAAATTCAGCCCTCAGTCCCTCAGTGACTGTCTATCCCAGTTTCCTGGCTGTCAATCATGAGAACCAGCAGAAAAGTTTACTTTATTATTATCACTTCACAGATATTAATGAATACATAATGTAATCAATACAGTAGGTGTTTCTGGGTGGTCACTGGGATCATTTCACAACGCAACACTTTTTAGAACTTAGTGAAATGTACTTCTGGGACAGTATCAGCTTTTCACATTCATAGCTCATCTCCCACCAGTTTTCCGCCACTTCAGATGAATTTATATTGAGACTCTAAGGCTAGTATGGTTCAGTATTTTTGTTGGAGCATGTGGCTTGGTTTTATTTCAACCTTCAGGAAAAGACTAAATGTCTTTTTTTTCTCCCATCAGATAATTGATTTTGCACACCGTCACACACAGGGCCAGTGTTCTGAGGTACTAGGTTTCTTGTGCAGACAGCCAGAATTGCAAGCGTGCTTTCAGTGAGCCAGCCTGTGCTTCAGGAAACACAAAGCCCAGGGCAGAACACCATGTGTGCACTGATGTAGGTCAGGAACTGACTGATTTGAGAGCAGCCCTGCAACAGGGACCTTGAGCTCTGCAGGACCAGTGAACTTGAATTCAGCAGCATGCCCATGCAGTAGTAAGGACTAACCATATACTGGCCCACAACAAGGACAAGAATCCATTCTGGTCTGCCCAGGACTTGTGGTCTGAACCTGAGGCAGGGTGTCCAGTTTAAAGCCTGAAGTATGTGAGATATAAACCAGACTGGCACATTCAAGCAGTTACACACTCTTTGCCTCACTCTTGGAGTAGTTGTGACCTCCCTGCTGGGAAGGGTGGACATAACAAACGTAGCACTGGAGGGGAAACAAGCTACCATGGGAGATAATCTAATCTCACTGGTTCTTAAACCTGTTGGCTCTTAAGTGCCTGTTGAACATCTCTGCGATATGACTACCTACATTGTTGATTTGTAGTTTCATTCTCCTGAGGAAACTGACAGCAGCCTGTGTACAGATGTCTCCTGGCCTGAGATTTAAACACAAGTTCTAGGTGTAATATCGCCTTCTGTAACTGGACAAATGATATTATTGCTTTGCTCTTGTGCATGAGGAAAATAATTTATCCAGAACTACTAGTGCTAAAATGACACAAAAGACAAACTAAACCACAGGCTAAAGCACTGATCACTTTGCAATAACACCAGCAATTGTTTCCATACATCCTCCTGTCATCAACTCCAGCTATTCTCTTTAGCTAAAATACCCATCCTACCCTAGAAATCAGTATTTACACTCACCTGATTAAAGGGTCATAGATCTCTCAAAACAGTTTTATTCTCTCATAGCTTTTCTATTCATGCATCTACTTGCTGCCGTATCTGAGAAGGGAGTTAAACTGTTACATGAAGCAATTTTGGCAAAGGGTGTAAAGATGCAATGTGGACAGCGTCCGTGGATCAGCACTGTACATGAGCTGTGCAGATCAGCAGTGCCATCCAGTGGGTCACATAGCAAGACACAACTCCTCTCCGAAGCTGAGCGGAGTGCAGGGGTCCCCACTGCAGTCTCTGGCCACCTAGGGCCACTCCATTATAAGAAACTGTGAGAGCCGCTGTCAATGTGCTGCCTCCACTGTCCTGCGAGTTCGGCAGGTTCCCTCAGGTCCTGCTTTGGAGATGGCCACAGTTTTCTTTCTAGCACAGTTAGAATCCTTCGTCCTAATGAGAGCAACATTACTGGGACTCAGATCTTGATTATTTTATTTATCACAGAACCATCACAGTTACACTTACTAAGATAATTGCAAAACCAAATTAATTTTAATTTTTTTAATATTTTAAAAAGCTGTAAAATACATTTTATATTCAGTATCCAACTGATTTTGAATTTGTAATAATTTAAGTCCCAATATCCTAATCTGAATTGATTTACTACATTTTCTAATCACAGTTGACTCAAGAATAGTAGGAAGTGCTTTATGTGAAATCTAAAAGGTAGTTCTAAATTAAATCTGTGGTGCATGTCTGCAATTATCTGGGATATATAATAGGCTGGTTGCCTCTTCAACAGCATGGTCATGAACTTCTAAGCTGTTCCTTGGCACACTGTGTTCACCTCCCTTGCCTCTATTGGCCTAGGACAGTACTCCATCATGCAAGCTACCAAGATTGCAGAATGACGGCATCTCTTTGGTTGGAAGAGACACTTAAGTCCAACCTTCAACCCAACAATGCCAGGTCACCCTTAAACCTCGTCCCCAAACACCAGGCTCACATGTTGTTTAAACATCTCCTGGGATGGTGACTCCACTGAGCAGCCTCCTTCAATGTTTGAGAACTCTTTCAGTGAAGAAATTCTTCCTCACATTCAGCCTCAACCTAGCTAACGTCTAAAAATCCAGTTAGAAAGTACATGACTGCATCCAGGAGGGTTTTGAGTATCTCCAGAGAAGGAGACTCCACAGCCTCTCTGGGCAGCCTGTTTCAGGGCACTGTAAAAAAGTTTTTCCTTATGAAAATGAAACTTCTGTGTTCTAGCTTGTGCCCATTGCTCCTTGTCCTGTTATTTGGTGCAGCAGAAAACAGTCTGACACCATCCTCCCTATAGGCATCCTGCAGATATTTATAGGTGTGGATCAGGTCTCCTCCCATTCTTCTCAAGGCTAAACAGTCCCAGCTCCTCATAGGACTTATGCTCCAGGCCCTTCATAAGACTTGTTGCTCTTCTCTGGACACACTCCAGAACTTCTTTCTTGTAGTGAGGCACCCAGAACTGAACACTGTACTAAAGGTGTGGCTGCACCAGTACTGAGTACAAGTGGGCCATCCCCTCCTGACTCCTCCTGGCCACACTGCTGGCTGATACTCATGTGACTATCTAACAATACCCCCCAGGTCCTTCTATGACCTACAGATTTCCAACCTACACATTCCTACATCTGTAGCCTACCATGGGGTTCCTATGACCTAAGTCAATCCCCTCATCCAATTAGTTAATAAAGATATTAAAGAAAATGGGCTCCAGTACTGACCGCTGGAGAAGACCGATTGCGACTGGACACCATCCAGAATTAACTCCATTCACTATCACTCTTTGGACTTGGCCATAAAGCCCATCACCAGCTCTGCAATTCCTATGATGGTAGAGCAATGCAGCTGCACAGAATGCTAATTCCAACTGTTTGCTTCCCAGGTTACCTTCTTGACTCATTAATCCTGAATTCTTTAACCATCCTGTCCTTATTTATATAATCAATGTTCTTTTAGGTTAAGAAAAATTATATTCTCTACGTAAACAGACATTTAAAACGACAGTGAGTTAATGTTAACTAAACCATCAATATACAAGAACGCTGTTCATGAATTATTATTGATACACGATAATTTGTTATCTACTATGACAGCCTGACTGGATGCTGTGTGTGCACGTGCACTTGAGCTTGTACGTGGCCAAAGGCTTAAGACACACCAAAAAACTGTAAATACCATTCTTGAAAAAATAATTTATTCCTTATGAAGAGAGCAGAACAAGTATCTTGCATTAAAAGAAAGTACTTGTAGCTGGTAAAATAGCAACAGGTTGCTGCATTCAACTGTCTATACCATGACAGAATTATGGCTAGCCAAAAGTCACACACACCTAGTGACAAAGTGTGGAATTTTCCTCAAAAATCTCATACTTGCGTCTTCTCTATTTTAAAGAGACACACACACACCCCCCCCCTTATTAAAAAATAAGGACAAATCATTTTCAGTATTTCTCATAGACCTTCTGTTGAGACTCCCATTTGTCCTGACTAGAAAATAAACAAAAATGTGTACAAAGCTGTTAACTGTTCGTAAAGATTAAAAAAAAGGTCAAACACAAAAAACTTCATGTGTCTGCCCTAGTTCATTAAAAATAAACAACTTCTCAAATGGCAAGTTTGTGGCATAGCTGTGTTCAGCATCACGCACACATACCAAACTGATGGCAGTTACAACTGAATGTGCACCATGAAGTTTTCCATCAGGCACCAAGAAAAAATTGTGAGACTATTGCATTTTTATGGAGGGAGGAACCAGCCCAGGACAAAACAAATACATGCACAGACAAGAAATCCAAGGAAAATCGGTTCCGAAAATTCACTCAAAAATAAAAAACACTATACCAGTGAAAGATTAATATTATTCCACATGGCATCAACATGAAAAATGTTCTTTCCCTTTTAACAGAAACATTTGCAACCATACAGAAAATTTCAAGCCAAGTGCACTCCACACCTGCAGATGGCCACAACTGAGCAACTAACAGGTTCTATGTATTTGGCACATCTCTTGAAGCACAAACAATTCAACATTTATTCATTATGTCATAGTGACATCCAGATTAAGCACTGCAACAGAAAATCGAAGATGTAAGAGTCTTCTGTGGATGGTTAAATAAGATCACAAACAAGAAACAATTTCCAGATCGTTGGTTGTTTGCTTCTAAAAATACTGGTTTGGGCCGACAGTTCTCCCACGAGTGCTATTTCTTGCCTAGGCACTGTTTCTGGAAAAGAATGACCAAATCTACTCTTTTGAGAGACTAACTGCCATCTTTCTGTCAGCCTACTAGTATACCATAACAGCTTATTTTCTTTGCTTGGGAACCATCACTGTCAAGAACACCACTGAATATACTTAGTAAATGTGTGATGACTGCTACAGGACTGTGCTGATAAACTAACCTGGTGTTACATACATGTACAGAAGATATTTTCAGATACACTGTGAAAAGTTTGCACACTAAAGGCCAAGAATGAACCCTTAACACCTAGACTGCCCCCCAAAATCACTTCCTCACCAGGAGTATAGCAGGAACCTAGGCTAATTATTAAAAGTATGTGCAGCACAAAATATACACAAATTTGCCTTCTAAATCTCCCTGCTTAATCAGGATATGATTCTCACTTGATCTAAATCACAGAACACCAAAGGCTCTATACAGTACAACAATGCACAGTTCCATTACTGTGCATTTTTACAATTTGCTTCTTCCAGGATCCACTCAATTCCATTTATCAATCCATCTAATGTTGCGGCTACAGTGTCCTGCACCTGTAAAAAAACAAACTACATCAACAAACAGCTAACATACTAGAGATAACAGGTAACAGGATCTAATAGCATTTTAGCATCGCTCCATGTCTATCCTACATGTCATATATAATCTAAATTTTTACCACTGGTTTAAAGGTCCCTTAGACAAAAAATGGTTTCTTAGGAGTAAGGTACAGAAAGAAAACACTACTCTTGGCAAAATTAATTATAAGGCAAATTAGTAAAGTCTTGCATTCTGGGTATCAAGGTGAATTTTATCTCAATCACTCCATCAGATTTTTTAGCACATTATACTTGCTTTATGGTTGAGCATCACCTTGAAAAACCCCCCGACAACTCTTAAAAGCAAAAATGCTGCCAGCTTTAAAATCCCATGGTTATCATTAATTCTCAGACTTATAAGTTGTTTTGAAGTGGCTGTTATAAATTGTATGCTTTATACAAAGCCCGTAAACCTCTTCCTCATGAAAACAAAGGAATTATCTCTAAGCAGCCTACAGTTTTTCCAAATTGTTATGCTTGGGTATACACAACATCACCAAAAATAAACGGTGATACATACTGTGCTTTACAAACACAAAAGAACAGGTTCAGAAACCCATGCTGCTAGGTAAAAAAAAAACAACGGTATTTTACTCAAAAAACTTCAATACGTCATATCAAGCAAATGACAACATTCTCCTGAAAATGGCAGAAAAATCTGCCTTGGCTCTAAGACTTTGGGTTGTGACTCAGGAAATTCAGAAATAATAAACTGAAATATTAAATAAATAATATTAAATAAATAATATTAAGTAAATATTAAATAAACTGAAGCTTCCTTACTCCCTTCAAACATTTTGTCCTCTCTTCCTTACATTCTGGCTTCATGACAAGTATCTTGTGTTCTCTGACAAGCTGCTTAGCTCTCCTATGTTCACATAGGCTAATGATTTATCTCAGAAGAGCAGAGAGAAACCAATTTCTTCATTGAAGTCCGGAGCTCACAGACTGCTCTTGAAAGCTTCAAGTACAATTCATGAACTATCACAAGCCTAAATTAAATTTAATCCACAGAGAAATAGAAAATAAGGATTTAAACGCAAGTACCATCCAGGGTTGACTTATCAGATTTAGTTGCAGTTGATGTGCCATGTAAACACACGGAGTTCTTTTCACATCAATGTGAGAAACACATGACAAAACCAGCAGAGGTCTGTTCGCAGGCCCAAGGGTTGGATCAATCATTGCCAAAATACGAGCTAGTTCCTCTTTACGATCATGCTCTAAGAAACAATTTTTTAATATATGAGTATTAAATATATGTAAACAGTTCTACTTTTCATATATTTAAGACTTCAGAGGTAAGGAAACAGAAGGCTGGAAGGGACAGGGCAAATTATCTACTTGTGCTTAACACAAGGTTGGATCATCTGCACTCATGTCATACAGATGTTCCTGTCATACTGACATGCTATTTCAAGATCCTCACAGATTCCACAGGCAGGCTATTCCAGTCCTTAACATCACAGCATTTTCCAAGTACTTCATAAAGATCAAAATTGCAACAAAACACTAAGAAATACTCATGCTGTAGAGTCAGCTGCCCTTTCCTACTGACCATACTTTTCCCTTTAGTATATCCCTTCACATTTTTTCAATCTTTACTTTTTCTGAGCTAGTCCTTTCCTTCCATTCAAAGCTCATGAATGTACAGTTACCGTAATAGGCATTTTGATTATTCTCTTTTAGAACTACTTCAGTTTGACTAATTACATCTTTTACTGCAGTTTTGCTGGTGGAGGCTCTGTTTCCAGGCTCTTACACCACCACTACCTACACTTCAGGGTTCTCCTCCTACCTGTGCCCAGAGTTTATTTTGGTTTGGTTTTTTAACCCAGACTATTCCCCATATGTAGCTTAAATAACAACCACCTCAGTACCCACCACAAATGAAACAGGGGTTGTAACCTCTTACAGGCTGATGAGAGTGTCTAGGATAGAGGACCTCTTTGTCTGGATAATCCATGAAGAAACAGGACTAATGAAGTTGATTTTGAAAGAATCAGAACACAGAGGACTGGAGGACCTTTTATCTTACAAAGACAGAGAGTTGGGGTCGTTCAAACTGAAGGGGATAAGACTCTGAAAGGACCTTACAGTGACCTTCCAATAGCTAAAAGGGGCCTATCAGAAGGCTGGAGAATAACTGTTCACAAGGGCGTGGAACTACAGGACAAAGTGTAATGGTTTTAAGCTGGAAAAAGGTAGATTTAGACTGGACATCAGGAAAAAGTTCTTTAATATGAGGGTGATGAATCACTGAACAGGTTGTCTGGAGACCTGGTTGAGGCTCTATTCTTGGAGACATTCAAGGTCAGGCTAGGTTTGATGGGTCTCTGAGCTATCTGCTTCTAGTTAGCAATATCCCTGCTTGCTGTAGTGGGACTGGACTAGATGACCTTTAGAGGTCCCTTGAAACCCAATATATTCTACGGATTTTGGCATACTGCATATTTCTTGATCTTTTTTGACAGTACAATAGTTCACAAAATGTGCATAAGTGAAATAGAGAAACCCCTTACTTTTATGAACTTCTGCATTAGCAACATAAATGAATCCATCAACTACTTCGCACACCTTTTTCACTTGATCTATTACACTGTAGTGCACTGCTTGCTGATTCCCTATTGTGCTGTTCTCTTGGTAGAACATCTTATTTACTGCAGCAGCTTGCTCTGTCCTTGCTCTCCTCCTTTCCACACTGAAAGATATTGAAGCATTTCAGTAAGTCAGGTTAATTGTGAATGCAAAAGCTAAAAATTTGAGATCTTCAGCTTGTAAGGAATATCCATAGTATTACCAGGGTTGGAAGGGACCTAACATGCATGTAAATGCAGGCATAAAAATTACACAACAAAAACGTGAGGAGAAAGTATGAAATAACTGAGAAACTCTACTTTTTTTCTTTTCTGGTGAAGAACAAATCTTACCTGGTAGTTGAATACAATGTCAGAATATTGAATTTTTGATTGTTATTAAACTGAAAACTGACACCTGATCCAATTCCTACAGGGGAAAAAAATGAATATATGAGATTGTAACTATTTGGTCACCAAGTAGTTAGGCTGAAAATTCCAGCAGTGCTATAAAACGATATATCCAAGCCTAGCTGTGGCTGTTAGGGTAGTAAAATAAAACTTTATAAATGCTGCGACTGACCAGATTATTAATTTAACTAAAATCAACTCAACAGTATTCAAAGAAAATAGGTACCTATTTCCAAGTTTCTGATACTTAGGCTTGAACTTAGAAACTTAAGTCAGAAAGGAGTTAAACTTGCATTTATTAGGTAAAATTGGCATAGCAAAGGATGTAGTCTGCTTATGACAAATTGCATGGAAAAAGCCATGAAGCAGACAAAAATTAGCAACACTAAGAATAGTTTTCTGACACTTTCTAGAAATACAATTTAATCACCCAATTCTGCTTTACTGGAATAAATATTAATTATAAAAGGTGAGAATTCTTTTTCTCTGGTTTGGACTGAACTGAAATCACAAACGTTTGAAATTACCTTTTTAAACATTGAAAAAATCCTTCACCTGCTGTGATAACTGTTATAAATTAAATGTACACAACTTGACACCACGAGTCCAAATCATATAAAGGATCAGTCCTCACTTCCTGTATATAATAAACAGGTGTGGTTTTTAACCACTTACTGCAGCAGTATCTAAGAAGAAAGTCTGTCTACATTTATCCATTACAACACCAGGTGTGAGATGAAATTTACATTCTAAATATAAGTGCAAGGAACAAAATGATCCCTATGACACTGCAAATTTAATCAATAATTCCCTACAAATACAGTTTTACCCCAAACATTCACTGCATTATCCTTACAAATAAAATAAATACAAAGAAAGACTTCCATTTTTATTTGCCATTATGCTATTGAATTTCAAAGGGAAAGCAAGCATCCATTGTCTTCATTTCTCCCTCAGGTTTTTTGTTGTGTTTTATGAAATAAAAAAGACAAAAAGTAAATCCAGCATTACCATGAATTTGTCTTTGAGGTAGGCCAGCCACCAGCAGAATTTCTGGACATGTCATCATCTTTTGCACTAAGGAGTTGTCCAGCTCTTCCAAACCTGGCCCAAACATAGCAAAGCGAGGTTCTGTCTGAGTGACCAGCGATTGCAAAAAGGAAGTCACAGCCCCATACCGGGGACGGCTTGATTTCAAACTTCTTCTATTCTGAGGACAGCTTTTCTTGTATCTGTGTAAAATAGATGTAACTAGAAATTAAACACAAGATACAAAAGGGGTATTAATCAAACAACACAAATGTATTTAGGTCCCAAGCACCTCACGCTTTATTACTAGTGTAACTCAAGCACTGGTCAAAAATGATGTACGTTCCAGATGGGTTTCAAGCACCAGAAGAAAATTTTTGAAGTCCAAACACTGATTTTGTTTTTTTGTACCTTAATAAAGTTCTGTCTTCAGATAGAAGGAGTTAAGTTTTGACTTAACTTGAAAAAAAAATAAAAATTCCCCCACCTTCATTGAACACACAATACTGGTAAAACACCATCAGAACTGTTGAGTTACACACAATGCAAAAAAATACAAGACCAGAAACGAGTGCATTTCAAACTCAGTTTGGCAGCTGTTGTGTTCATTACCTAAGAAACAGGTAACTCCACCTGAAAGACACCCTCTCCCCTGTAGGCAAAGAGAATGCCTATGTGGTTAAAGTAGACAGGTGTCTGTAACCTTATATGCTCATTTGATGCAGAGGCTAGAAGGCATGAAAAGACTTTGGTAATCAAGGGAAAGAATCCTTGAGAATCTTCTGTGGTTACGGTCAACTGTATGGTGGACTACTGCTGGACAAATAACTTTAGTGTTTTCTTGAATGTGTGCTGCTCTACACCCAGACCAAGAGGCTTGAGATCAGCAAAATGAAGTGCTTACATGCACAGTGGAAATCAGGGACTGGTCGTTTCAAACAGCTGATGCTCTGAGGTAGTTAGGCATAAAGAGATTTAAATCAAAGTTCAAAATCAGGTATTTTGCACTTCTAAGTCCTTCTCATCTGTAATATGGGGACAAAGGGCACAGTGACTGAAGGTTAGTGCACATCACAAAGAAATAGCTTTATGACGTCACCTTTGGAAAATTTAATTGCGCCTGAAAAACATTACTGCAAATTAATTAAGGCACCTGAAGTCTAAAATACATCTCACAGAATAAATGGTTTCTCTAAGTGTTCTTCTAAGAACTACAAGACTGGCTATGCTTTTCAACTATACTACCCTTTGTCTTACGGCCTTTGACCATCACAGCTAAAGCTTACTTTGAGCATATTCCAGAAACACTAATTTTTTAAATCTAGGCCTTCAAAATGCAAGATTCATTCAATTTGCTGTAGTTTGCAGACTTCTTAGTACTTTTATTCGGGTACAAAATAATCAGTCATCCTACTGAGAGCAAAGACCGTGTATGAACAGTAAACACTACTTCTGAGGCATCCAGAATGCTGTTTACAAAAAGTCTGTACTTCTATGTTACCTTTGTCTATTTTGCAGTTTTTTACATTCTTCTTGAATTCTCAACAGAAAGGTGACTAAACTGTCAAGCACCAGGAAATGTACAGAATCTTTCAGAATGGTTTGTGTTGGAAAAGTCTTCAACAACCATGGGCAGGGACACCCTTCACTAGATCAGGTTGTCCAGAGCCCAATCCAACCTGGCCTTAAACAGTTCCCAGAAACAGGCATCCACAGCCTCCCTGGGCAACCAGTTCCAGTGCCTCACGACCCTCACAGCGAAGAATTTCTTCCCAAGATCTAATTCAAATGCACTCTTTTTTGAGTTTGAAACAATTCCCCTTGTCCTATCACACTAGATGCCCTCATGGAAAGAGCACGTACTGTATGATTTGAGACACACCGAATTTTAAGCAATGTCTTACAGTGTTAATTGCTGTAAACATGAAATATGTAAGTGGTATGAATATGACTAATATCGAGCTGTGCAAGAACCCAAAGATACTTACGCTGCCATGTAATCGTGGAGTGTGTTATTGCTGACTTCGGAAAAGGCATTATTAAAAATCTCCACATCTGGGAGCGATTTCCAGTCAACGGATGTCCAAAGCGGGAGATCCCTCAGGAGAAAATACCTCCATAACAACGGGTCCTGTACAGCTGCCCTCCAATAGCAGCTCGTGCTTCCCAAGTGGCAGAGATCTTGGGGCGACAGGAAGGACATGATGTTCAGCTGCACGTCGATCTAGAAACCGCAGAGAGCAGCAGCACTGAGCGCTGATACAGCGGCGGAACGTCCGGGATTCCTCCCCCCAGCGCCTCCCACGGCCGGTCAGGTCCCTACTCACCGGCAGCTCCTGCAGCGCGATCCCCTCCTCTGCTTCCTCCTCCGTACCCGGTGACCGCGGGGGCTCGGCGGCCTCCCCGCGACAGCGGCTCCCCCGCGTCCAGCGCTCCCGGAGGCTGCGAAGGCGGCCCAGCACGGCAGCCTCTATCCCGCTCCGCTCCGCCATCCCACCCCGCTCCGCTGCCCCGCCGCCAGACATGGCGACCCACTCCGCTGCTGCCACAGCGACTGCGCGGGGCGGGCTGACTCCGAGCCTGGCCCGGCGCCTCTCATCCTGCGTGAGGCGTTACCATCGTCCTTTCCTGACTTTTTTCTTTTTGAAAGACTTGATCAGACTTTGGACCCGTATTCCACGAGTTAGCTGAAGTAATGTTTTTAATGCAATAAAAGTATACATTTTGATAACGGGACTAAAGTGGACACCGCCTACTCTCGAACACACAATTTCTGCCAGCAGTAGCCAAAGCTGCCTGTTTTACTTGTGGGCTTTTACGAAGTAACACAACATTTGCCTTGCGGTTGCAGTGTTCCAGCCTTGGCCTTTCAAAGGTCCCTCACATACAGTCACGTACTTCGTTAACATAGTTTTGCCCGTTTCTCGAAAATCCAGCGACACGCTCTGTGATCTGCAGCCGACGACACTGCTGAAGACAGAATCTGTCAATTCACAGCCTTCCTGCTTCCCTTCTCCACAGTGTAGCAGTCCCCAGTAGCACATCTCTCCACTGTACATCATGGCCAGTAAGTGAGTGTCACTAAACACACCTACAAACATAATACAGATCAAATGTATTTTGATCTGTAGAGCAGAGCAGAGCAGAGAAGGCAGCAGTGACCAGCTCAGGTCTGGGTGCCTCGGTTTTTTTGTTTTTCCCTCCCTTCTTTTCAGGCTGCTGGTGCTGGGCAGCTCTCGAACAGAGGAGCAGGGGCAGCAGGCTTGCGTTACCAACAACGAGGAAAGCAGGGTAAATGCTAGGAGGCCTGCCTGGCTGAGCAAGGAGCTCCTGGACACGCTGTCCCACAAAAAGAAACTCCATGAATAGTGGAAGGGAGGACAGCTAGAATGGGGGTATATAAGGAAGCTGCCCAAACAGCTAGAGATCTGGTTAGGAAAGCCA